>CM053030.1:392871210-392983215 GCA_028564925.1 Lithobates sylvaticus
GCATGCACTGTGACCCCGCATGCTTGGCCAATCACAGCGCCGGCAGCGAGGAGAGCCATAATTGGCTACAGGCAGGATGCCTGTAGCCAATTATAGCTCAGGGGCTTTAGTACACGCCCCACGGTATAAGAGGCCGCCGCGCCGGCGGCCTCGCATATTATGTTTCAGACAGTGTCAGCGTGTCAGTGTGCTGCTGACTGCTGACAACAATATGTGCTTTATTTCTGGGGATATGTGTGTGCATGCTGTTAGAACAGCATTGCAGTATCACATCTGGGGGGTGTCTATAGGTGGCCTGTGAAGGAGGGCAGGTTTCCTGTGCTTAGAACTTTCCCTGCAAAAAAGTGTCATTTTTGCAGGAAGAAAGCTATTTAAATCACTCGCGGCTAATGAATTGATGGCTCCTGTAACACAGAGAGCTGTCATTCATTAATAAAAAACAAAAAAAAAAGCGTAGGGGTCCCCCCAAATTCAATAACCAGGCCCTTCAGGTCTGGGATGGATATTAAGGGGAACCCCAGCCAAAAAAAAAAAAAAATGGCGTAGGGTCCCCCTCAAAATCCATACCAGACCCTTGAGGTCTGGTATGGATTTTAAGGGGAACCCTAGCCAAAAAAAATGGCGTGGGGTCCCCCTCAAAATCCATACCAGACCCTTATCCGAGCACGCAACCTGGCAGGCCGCAGGAAAAGAGGGGGGGGACGAGAGCGGCCCCCCCTCTCGCCTGAACCGTACCAGGCCACATGCCCTCAACATTGGGAGGATGCTTTGGGGGTCTAAGAGCCCTAAAGCACCTTGTCCCCATGTTGATGAGGACAAGGGCCTCTTCCCCACAACCCTGGCCGGTGGTTGTGGGGGTCTGCGGGCGGGGGGCTTATCGGAATCTGGAAGCCCCTTTAACAAGGGGACCCCCAGATCCCGCCCCCCCCCCTGTGTGAAATGGTAAGGGGGTACAAAAGTACCCCTACCATTTCACCAAAAAAGTGGCAAAAATGGTAAAATGACAGGAGACAGTCTTTGACAATTCCTTTATTAAAATCTTCTTTCTTCTTTCTTCATCCTTCGGTTTCTTCATCTTCTCCTTCCTTCATCTTCTTCCATCTTCTTCTTCCATTTTCTTCTTCCTCCGATCCGCTTCTTCTTGCGCTGGTCTTCTCGTCCTTCTCGTCCGGCATCTTCTTCCGTCGGCGTCGGTGTCGGTGTCTCTGTCTCTTCTTGGGCCGCTCCGCGCAATGGGAGGCTCCCGCTGTGTGAGGCTCCGCTCCGTCTGACAGGTCTTTTATAATGGAGGGCACCTGGTGACCCCGCCCCCTCTGACGCACAGGGACGTCATGGGGAATTCCATGATGGCTTTCCCCATGACGTCAGAGGGGGGCGGGGTCACCAGGTGCCCTCCGTTTTAAAAGACCTGTCAGATGGAGCGGAGCCTCACACAGCGGGAGCCTCCCATTGCGCGGAGCGGCCCAAGAAGACACCGACACCGACGCCGACGCCGACGGAAGAAGATGCCGGACGAGAAGGACGAGAAGACCAGCGCAAGAAGAAGCGGATCGGAGGAAGAAGAAAATGGAAGAAGAAGATGGAAGAAGATGAAGGAAGGAGAAGATGAAGAATCCGAAGGATGAAGAAAGAAGAAAGAAGATTTTAATAAAGGAATTGTCAAAGACTGTCTCCTGTCATTTTTACCATTTTTGCCACTTTTTTGGTTAAATGGTTGGGGTACTTTTGTACCCCCTTACCATTTCACACTGGGGGGGGCGGGATCTGGGGGTCCCCTTGTTAAAGGGGGCTTCCAGATTCCGATAAGCCCCCCGCCCGCAGACCCCCACAACCACCGGCCAGGGTTGTGGGGAAGAGGCCCTTGTCCTCATCAACATGGGGACAAGGTGCTTTAGGGGTCTTAGACCCCCAAAGCATCCTCCCAATGTTGAGGGCATGTGGCCTGGTACGGTTCAGGCGAGAGGGGGGGCCGCTCTCGTCCCCCCTCTTTTCCTGCGGCCTGCCAGGTTGCGTGCTCGGATAAGGGTCTGGTATGGATTTTGAGGGGGACCCCACGCCATTTTTTTTGGCTAGGGTTCCCCTTAAAATCCATACCAGACCTCAAGGGTCTGGTATGGATTTTGAGGGGGACCCTACGCCATTTTTTTTTTTTTTTTTTGGCTGGGGTTCCCCTTAATCATCCATCCCAGACCTGAAGGGCCTGGTTATTGAATTTGGGGGGACCCCTACGCTTTTTTTTTTTTTCATTTTTTATTTATTTTTTATTTTTTATCAATGACTTTTTTTTATGAATGAGTTTCAATGAATCACTGTTCTCTGTGTTACGGGAGCCGTGAATTAACATTAGCCGCAAGTGATTTTAAATAGCTTTTTTACTTTCAAAAATGACACTTTGCGCAGAGACAGTTCTAAACACGGGAAACATGCGCCCCTTTACAGGCATACTATAGACACCCCCCAGGTACGAAATTTAAAGGAATATTACACTTTTATTGTTTCAATTTAAGCATTATTAAAATCACTGCTCCTGAAAAAAACGGCCGTTTTTAAAAAAAAAATTTGCATTGATACATGTCCCCTGGGGCAGGACCCAGGTCCCCAAACACTTTTTATGACATTAACATGCATATTAGCCTTTAAAATGAGCACTTTTAATTTCGAACGTTCACATCCATTATAACTAATAGGGTTCTAAAGCTCGCACGGACTTTAGGTCCGTTCGCGGGTTCTGGTGCGAGCCGAACGGGGGGGTGTTCGGCTCATCCCTATAGAGTTTATACCATACAGATTGATAACATGATAATAGCATAGCATGGTAACATATAAGTTCATATTGTAGGCAATGATAAAAACCAAACTCATTGACATGTATCTCCATGGTAAAAAATATTAAAATATTAATTGAATCGGTACACTCCAATAAGCCTAACATGAGTAATATTGATAAGATGGTAATCTTGAATTGTATTAGGTGAATCAGTACACTCCAGTAGGCCTCACATATGTAATATTGATAAGATGGTAATCTTGAATTGTATTGGAAAAGGCATCTAATATCTCAACGCGTTTCGTGGCTGAACACCACTCATCTGGAGCAGAAGAAAGGCGGGAGACTATAACAATGATATTTAGAATTAAAAATTTAAAATTACAATGATATAGGGGTAATTATAATAAATCCATCTAAACAAGGAAGATGGAAACGATAGAGATATATCCAATCATGTTAAATCTGGGTGAACAAATATCTGCGCTAACCATAAAGCAAAAAGGAATACAAAAAATAGCAGCCAGCACAGTTTGTTGATTTGTCAAACACAGAAAATTATAAAGTCCAAGTGCAGCGCTCAAATATATAACAAAAATGTGAAAAATAAATAAAACTGTGTGTTATAGTCCGTATTCAAATAAAGATGATGTAGATCCTCCACCAAGTTTCAATGTGCACAAACTAAAGCACACCACACCCACGTGCGATCAATCTGCTTACCAGAAAGATATGAAAAACAGGCGATGTAATCATATGATGCAAGAGGTCAATAGTTGGACTTGATTGGTCACAAGGATGGATGATGAGAGGAATGCATCATATGTATAATGAGGGTGATCCGGCATCATGCGGTCCCAGTGTATATCAAGAATTCCCAGAGAAGTCACTATGCAGCAAAAGAACGTCCCAGCAGGGCCAACAGGAAGACGCCACAGCTCTGGAGGCACCAATGGAGCTCCAACACAGTTTTATTTATTTTTCACATTTTTGTTATATATTTGAGCGCTGCACTTGGACTTTATAATATATCCAATCATACCTACAGACCAGCAGTGGATCTGGGTGCAAGCATGGGAGGCCTTTCCTAATACAATTCAAGATTACCATTTTATCAATATTACTTATGCTAGACTTATTGGAGTGTACCGATTCAATTAATATTTTAATATTTTTTACCATGGAGATACATGTCAATGAGTTTTTTTTTATTTTTTTATCCTTGCCTACAATATGAACTTATATGTTACCATGCTATGCTATTATCATGTTATCAATCTGTAATGAATAAACTCTATTTATTTGACATAATTTTCTGCACTGTGCTATTATGTAACATATGTGGTTCTTATTAATTTTGTATTACTCACCAGACACACCCTGCCGTGTTATCTCCTTGGCTGCATGATTCATATAAAGTCCCATATCCTCCCCACCTTTATTCAAAGGAAAGGGTTAAACTTTGAGTACAAAACAGATGGTGATGCAATAAGGCAATGACATTACATAATGACATCACATCCTAACGGTCTATCTGCCTAATATACTTTACGATGAGTAATAGAAAATATTGGTATTGAACCAATTTAAGGCGCTGTCTCTCCTCAGCCGAGGAAGACACAATGGGGTTGATTTACTAAAGGCCCCTCCACTTTGCACTACAAGTGCACTGCTAGTGCACTGAAAGTGCAACTTGGAAGTGCAGTCGCTGTAGATCTGAGGGGAAGTTCTGAAATGAGGGGAAGCTCTGCTGATTTTAAAATCAAATCATGTGCAAGCTAAAATACTGTTTTCAATTTTCCTTGCAAGTCCCCCTCAGACTGCACTGGGTTTTTTTTTCAGATAAGCACGCCTTCCTGGATGCATGCCTGAGCTAAGGGCAGATGGATTCCAGAAAGTAAATGCTACATGAATCATCTGCCCTTACTCAAGATGGCCATGGCCTGAAATGGTAGGGGGTGTTTTTGAAAGTGATTTCTTAGCAAAATAAAGCATGGAGACATGGATTGATGGGTGAGAATGCTTCAGTGGCTGAACTACCAGGGTCGCAGCAGTCGCACTTGCAACTGGGCCCTGGCATTCCACCACTGTCGGGGGCCCCAGCATGGTTGCTAGTGCCACGGCTCTGAGCAGGGAGCGTATCTCTCATACAGCTCAGAGCCGACAGTTCTCCCTGCTCCCCCTTCCCTCCCACCTTCCTCTCTCGCACGGGGTGACACAGATGATCTGCTCCTTCTCCCCTCCCCTCTCCTGTTTAAGCTGTGCGGGAAGTGAAGTAAACAAGCGCACAGCTCCTGCAGTACACGTACAGTAGAGTGGTGGGGGGAAAAGAATTGATGGGCACTGATAGACAGTATTGATGAGCACTGATAGGAGGCACTGATAGGCAGCATTGATGGGCACTGATAGGTGGTACTGATGAGCAATTATAGGCGGCACTGTCAATATCAACAGCTCAACTATCATCTTGTCCCACCACACCAAGGTCCTAGGTGTAATCCGGCACCACATCCTCTCACTATCCAAAATTTGCTGCTTTAACCTCTGCAACATCTCCAAGATACGCCCCTTCCTAATCAATGTCACCACAAAGCTTCTAATCCACTCCCTGGTCATCTCTCATCTTGACTACTGCAACTCCCTTCTCCTTGGCTTACCTCTAAATAGGCTATCCCCACTTCAGTTCATCATGATCGCTGCTACCAGGCTCATCCACCTCGCAAACCGCTCAGCGTCTGCTTTACCCCTCTGCCAATCCCTCCATTGGCTGACACTCAAACAGCAAATTAAATTCAAGATACTAACAATAACTTACAAAGCCATCCACAACCCGGCCCCCAACTACTTTACTAACCTAGTCTCAAAATTCCAACCTAATTCTTCTCTTCACTCCTCTCAAGACCTCCTGCTCTCTAAATCCCTCCTTGTATAAAGAGACACATGATTTCTTACCACCCAATTAATGGGCTCAATGATGCTAGCCCTCAGCAGTAAAAATGCTGCTCCTCCTACTCCATCCAATGCCTCCCTTTTCACTTCTAGGCTCATGATCAGCAGCCTTCAGTGACAGGGATGAAAGTTTTTCAAGGGGTGTCAGAAGTTTTCCTTTTGCATCTTCCAGCAGGGAAGATGGTCAACATGGTGCCACCCAAAGTAGAAACAAGTATAGGCTGCAACCTTTCTTGTATTTTGCCCTACCCCACCCTGTCATGGGGGGAAGAAAAAGTATGCCTACAGTCATCTACTTGCTCAGCAACTCGATACCAGCTTGGCAAATTTGCTGACTTTACTCCTTCTGCCTTTCCAACTTAAGATTTAACTCCATTTTGTGATTTGGGACCTGTGCTGTACCACACAAGCAGGTTCCTGGCCTCCATTTCTTTAACTGTAGGCCAACCCTGCCCTCCACCATCATGTGAAAGATAATGATAGTACATCTCTGGACCACGCAATCAGCAGGAGGCTCCACCTCACCACAGACACACAGTCCAAGAAGTATGGGCAGGGACCATATATATTATTGATGGCTGACTGGGCAACTCTGCTGGCAGCCAAGAATAATGCAGGACAGGGCAAACTGTTAGATCTTGTTGTAATGCCCTAAGTCAGCATAGTCACTTATGAGGAAAGGTTACAAGCACTGAACTTGTTGTTCTCTCTGGAGAAGAAACGCTTGAGAGGGGATATGATTTCAATGTACAAATACTGTACTGGTGACCCCACAATAGGGATAAAACTTTTCCGCGTAAGGGAATTTAATAAGACTTTAATATAAGTCTTATTAAATATAAAAATTCTTATTCTAAAATTATTAAATTCCCTTACGGGGAAAAGTTTTATCCCTATTGTGGGGTCACCAGTACAGTATTTGTACATTGAAATCATATCCCCTATCAAGCGTCTCTTCTCCAGAGAGAACAAGCAGGGCCGTTTGAAGAAATTTGGGGGCCCCAAGTGCAAAATTCTTATTCTACAATTCTTATTAGAAATTCTAAAATTAGAAGAAAAGCAGTTTAACCTTAAACTACCTAGAGAGTTCTTTACTGTAAGAGCGGTAAGGATGTGGAATTCTCTTCCACAGGCAGTGGTTTCAGCGGGGAGCATCGATAATTTCAAAAACTATAAGATAAGCACCTGAATGACCACAACATACAGGGATATACAATGGGATACTGACATAAAATCACACACATAGGTTGGACTTGATGGACTTGTGTCTTTTTTTAACCTCGCCTACTATGTAACTATGTATCTATGTAAGTCACCTGCATCTCCTCCCCAATGCCCTCTTTGTGTAAATAGTTTTTGGACTGAAATATGACTTTGTTCTACTACAAAAATGTAATCCTACTTAAAAAGATGATATTCTGTGCATGAAATCTTTATAATTTTGTCACATATCTCTAAAAATATAGAGAGACATGGAGGAATACTCTCTCCTGTTCATAAAGAATAGATTCAGTGCCGCACATCAGTACAATTATAATATAGTATCACTATCTTCAAAAAATAACTGTTTCATTGCTTATTATTGGCTGAAATATGGCTTCTCCCAGCTTCCAAAATGTTCTTGGATCAAAAAAAGATGTGATTTTATGCATCAAATTTGTTCAATTTTTTTACCATGGGAAAGTATGATATTGTGTTAGGGAAATTTGTACAAATTACACATGGTGCCTAAAAAATGCACTCTTTTTGTTTTTTAATGCTGGAATAGAACTATTTCCTGCCTCCAAGATGACTTTATATTAAAATCGATAAGATTCTTTTTTAGCCAAGTCATACACTTTTCATATATTGTCTTTCTAGAAAATACATTTGTTGTGTATATTTCTGTCCTAAAGACGTAGATTCCGTGCCTCAAATTCTACTTCCTAATAAAAAGAAAAACATTCTGTTCTGAAAATATGTGCAGTTTTTTAAACCTGTGTCTAACATAGGGATAACCTCTGCCTCAAAATTATTCTCCTATTAATAAGGATGAGATCCTGCAGCAAATCTGTACAGTAATTATATTACTGTATATCTACGCAAAGATTACATATAAATTATATTTATTGATCAAATCTGCCTGGTCTCTCTCTCAGAGTTAGCGATCTATCTAAAAAGAATTAAAAGATGTACTGTTTTAAATCTTAAATAAAAATAGAACAAATTATTTTTTTAAGATACAATCTGCTCAATCTCTACCTCAACACTATCAGCCTGTTCAAAGGGGTATAAAAGCCATGCTGCAATTGCTGGGTAGAAATAACCCAATAGTTTAAATAAGATTAATTTTCCCTGTTGTATGACTGATATATAACAGCCCCTGGTGCTAATCTGTTAACATGTCCTGCCTTTATTCATTTTTGGAAAAAAAATACACGAATTGATCATCTTTAACTGCAATCTACTTGCTCTCTCCCTCAAAAAAGGTGTTCATTTTTAGTTTTCGATATTCAGTCTGTGAAAAAGAAAGCCACTTTTGAACTTGTGGATGCAATCTGCTTTATCTCTGCATGGGGAATTGCGACTTACTCTACTGAAGGCTTGAACATGTGGTGCAAATCTTTTCAATGTTTATGCTTTTCATTGTACACCTATTTTTTTTTCCAAATGCAATATGCAAGCTCAATCGCTTAGAAATTGTAGCCTGACCATACAAGCTTAACCTCTTTGCTACAAATCTGTTACCATTTTTCATGTTTAGTCTCCATAACAAGACACTAATTATTTACATGCAATGTGCTTATTCTCTCCCTCATGGCCTGTCCAGTAAACGCTTCAAAGATATGCTGCAAATTTGTGTAATTTCTTCTTTTGATACTAGTTTTTTTTTTCCAGGTGCAATATGCCTGCTCAATTATTTTAAAAATGTAGCCTTTGCAAAAAGGCTTGATAGCTGTGAAGCTAAACTGTAAAATGCTCCCTTCTTTTTGTTTCCAGATGCAATATCCCCACTCAGTTGCTCAGAAATTGCAGCGTGTCTATGCAGGTTTAACCTGAGCATCAGTCAGATTTACAGAACCTGCATCGAACCATATTGGTATTGTATTGGTCTAATATATGGTCTTTCACATTTCCAGATGCATCAGGTACAGCATTACACCTAATGTGCATTTTGTGCCCTTATTTTCTTGTGTTTATTGAAATTTGTATAGCTTTTCTATGTTTGCAAAAGAGAAGAATAAATATAAGAATTGAGAAGTGTGCTAACCTGCCAGCATCCCAAATTATATTGTAGAAAAAACATGCAGCAAGTGCATTGGGGGGACGCCCCCTTGGACTTTAAATGGCAGAAAAGAGTGATAGAGAGTAAAAAAGAATAAAAAGGCACAAAAGTGCCAACTTTATTAATATACAAAAATAGAAAAAATGTATTAGTATAAAATATAGACTCAGTTCACTTGTATAGTATGAACAATACACCAATGAATCAACATTATATACCACCCAGAGCTAGTGATCCAAAATACTGCTCAAATTAAATTGAGTTCTGTTTAGGATTTGTAGCATACATCCCGACATGTTTAGGAAAATCGCATTAGAACATTTTTTTCCTTCATCAGGGGAGATTTATAGTTGGGTATATTATTTTCTTATCTGTAACACAAATGTATACGTGTATAACAATATTTGCATAGTACTATAGCAAAGACATCAGAATCTTATCTTTAACCTTTTGTCCCATATTGAAAAGTAAGGTCAAAGGTACTAACATGTATTTCATTCATTAAAAATTAGAGGGATAAAAACAAAAATGGCAGATACATGCTGGCTGCATAAGTCCACATACACACGGCATAAAGACTTGTTTGTGTGTCCAAAGGCTGATCGCTGAGATGCATTCACAAGAGACGCCTGGTTTTACCAACAGCGATCAGAATTTAGCACTGTGGGGATAATTATGACAGGGAGACAATTTAGATAAACCTCCTCTTGTCAGGAAATAATAAAGAAAGTAAAAAGGATAATGACAGACAAATGGACAGAAAGCCATGTCCATATGATACCTGTTGTAGCGGTAGTAATTTACCTTAAGTTGGAGCTGAGTGCACTGCTGACATCAAGGCGGCGGCAAGTGAACTGACACAAACCAGCTGAGTGCCAGCATCTATATAGCTGGTCTGACTGGCGCAGGCCAATCAGATTTGTCCATTCTGCCTAATCAGCTGCATATCGTGCAGCTGATTGCGGAGATTAGAGCGTCTCTCTGACGAGGGAGCGCGCAGCATAATCACGCCCCATAGGGCATGATGACGTCACGCATCACTATGTCACTAGCGGGAGAACGCTCCCCGCTCATCAAGGAAACTACGTCAGGGACGTAGGCAGGCTCCTCCTAACGCAATGGGGCTAGGGCGGAGACAGAAACCAGTTCGCCATTTGCCCACCCTGCGCCAGTGGAGCTTACCCGCCGGGTGTCTGCGTACAAGCAGAACGGCATGGAAGAGGGGCTAGTGGAGAAAGAGGATTGTAGCAACCAACATGTTTACATAAAAAGGGAAACAAAAAAGAATAATGAAAGGTATATACAGCAATGTATTTCATATAACATATTTTTAGGCATCAGATGTTATAAACAGGGACAAATACTAAATTGCCAACAAACATTCTCATAGTCCAAAAGAAAAAATACAGAGGAAGGTGGAGATGGAAAATTGTATATACAAAAAACATAGTGATAACCAGTGATGTAAGTAACTGAGTTAAAATAAACGGAGTTACATAACGCAGTTACTTTAGAGGGTAACCAGTAATCTAACTGATTACTTTTCCCCTCATGGTAACTCAGTTCCCATTACTTGGGCGGAGTTACCTCAATTACATCTACTGCCACTAGATGGCAGTAGTGTTATTCCGGTGTCCTGCCAAAAAAAGTTCCCCCACCGGATAAGGACCCCCTGTTCTGCGCAGGTGCATCGCTTGCGCAGTACGAAGGACTACGGAGCTTACGAAAATTGCCGAACCTAAACAGCTCTGAGTGAACTCTACACCGCGCAGGCGCAGTTAACATGTAATTGTACGAGGCAATGCCGTACGCTCCCGATGCTCGTGCTACTCTGCAAGGGGCGACTAGTGTGTAACTAAGTATTACTGTAACCAAGGGGCGCATTTATTATTATTGTTATATATCGAGCTCTGCCCATTAATTTAACATTCGCCCTCTTCTGTAGCCATCTGCCCCTTACACGATATAATAATAATAGACCCGCCCCTTGCTTACACGCTATAACAGATCTGCCCCTTGGTAAGAGTAATAATAGAGCAGCCCCTTGGTTACACGATATATAACAATAATAATAAATGCGCCCCTTGCTTACAGTAATACTAGACCTGCCCCTTAGTTACACGTATAGAATATTAAAAAAAAAGTCAGTTACTTTGCTGCGTAACAAATTACTTTTCCAATGTAGTAACTGAGTTACTAACGCAATTACTTTTTGGGAGAAGTAATACTTTTTTAAAGTAAGATGACCAACACTGGTGATAACAGTGTATTAATATAGCCAGGAATGCATATATAGAATGGACATCCCTGGAATCTTTTATTTATCACTAGGGATGAGCCGAACATCCCCCGTTCGGCTCGCACCAGAACCCGCGAACGGACCTAAAGTCCGTGCGAGCTTTAGATCCCTATTAGTTATAATGGATGCAAACGTTCGAAATCAAAAGTGCTAATTTTAAAGGCTAATATGCATGTTATTGTCATAAAAAGTGTTTGGGGACCTGGGTCCTGCCCCAGGGGACATGTATCAATGCAATTTTTTTTTTTTTAAAACGGCTGTTTTTTCAGGAGCAGTGATTTTAATAATGCTTAAATTGAAACAATAAAAGTGTAATATTCCTTTAAATTTCGTACCTGGGGGGTGTCTATAGTATGCCTGTGAAGGGGCGCATGTTTCCTGTGCTTAGAACTGTCCCTGCAAAAAGTGTCATTATTGCAAGACTGAGACCCCCAAAGCACCTTGTCCCCATGTTGATGAGGACAAAGGCCTCTTCCCCACAACCCTGGCCGGTGGTTGTGGGGGTCTGCGGGCGGGGGGCTTATGGGAATCTGGAAGCCCCCTTTAACAAGGGGACCCCCAGATCCCGCCCACCCCCTCTGTGTGAAATGATAAGGGGGTACAAAAGTACCCCTACCATTTCACCAAAAAAGTGTAAAAAATTGTAAAAATGACAGGAGACGGTCTTTGACAATTCCTTTATTAAAATCTTCTTTATTCTTTCTTCATCCTTCGGTTTCTTCATCTTCTCCTTCCGTCATCTTCTTCCATCTTCTTCTTCCATCTTCTTCTTCCTCCGATCCGCTTCTTCTTGCGCTGGTCTTCTCGTCCTTCTCGTCTGGCATCTTCTTCCATGGCGTCGGCGTCTGTTCTTCTGTCGGGCCGCTCCTCGGAATGGGTGGCTCCCGCTTTGTGAGGCTTCGCTCCGTCTGACAGCTCTTTTATAACAGAGGGCACCTGGTGACCCCGCCCCCTCTAACGTCATGGGGAAAGCCATAGGGAATTCCCCATGACGTTCCCGTGCGTCAGAGGGGGCGGGGTCACCAGGTGCCCTCCGTTATAAAAGACCTGTCAGACGCAGCGAAGCCTCACACAGCGTGAGCCTCCCATTGCAAGGAGTGGCCCAAGAAGAGACGCCGACGCCATGGAAGAAGATGCCAGACGAGAAGGACGAGAAGACCAGCGCAAGAAGAAGCGGATCGGAGGAAGAAGATGATGGAAGAAGAAGATGGAAGAAGATGCCGGAGGGAGAAGATGAAGAAACCAAAGGATGAAGAAAGGAAGACCAGAAGAAAGAAGATTTTAATAAAGGAATTGTCAAAGACCGTCTCCTGTCATTTTTAAAATTTTTGACACTTTTTTGGTGAAATGGTAGGGTACCCCTTACCATTTCACACAGGGGGGGGCGGGATCTGGGGGTCCCCTTGTTAAAGGGGGCTTCCAGATTCCGATAAGCCCCCCGCCCGCAGACCCCCAAAGCATCCTCCCAATGTTGAGGGCATGTGGCCTGATACGGTTCAGGTGGGAGGGGGGGCGCTCTCGTCCCCCCCTCTTTTCCTGCGGCCTGTCAGGTTGCGTGCTCGGATAAGGGTCTGGTATGGATTTTGAGGGGGACCTTACGCCATTTTTTTTTTTTTTTTGGCTGGGGTCCCCCTTAATATCCATTCCAGACCTGAAGGTCCTGGTTATTGAATTTGAGGGGGCCCCCCCCTTCACAGGCAACCTATAGACACCCCCCCGATGTGATACTGCAATGCTGTACTAACAGCACGCACACACAAATCCCCAGAAATACAGCACATAATGTCAGCAGTCAGCAGCACACTGACACGCTGACACTGAAACACAATATGCGAGGCCGCCGCGGCCTCTTATACCGTGGGGCATGTACTAAAGCCCCTGAGCTATAATTGGCTACAGGCATCCTGCCTGTAGCCAATTATGGCTCTCCTTGCTGCTGGCGCTGTGATTGGCCAAGCATGCGGGGTCACAGTGCATGCTTGGCCAATCATCAGCCAGCATTGCACTGCGACTGGCGCAATGCATTTCGGGCCGCTTGCATCACACGAATGTGATGCGAGCGGCCCAAATAGTTCTGGGCTCGCCGAACGGGCGAACGCCCGATGTTCGATTCGAACATGGGTTCGAATCGAACACCGGGCCCATCCCTATTTATCACTATATAGCTAATCATATTAACAAAACACTATCCAAGAAGAAAAGACATGACTATGTTGGAACATGTCAGAAACTAGTAATATAAGGGGGAAAAAAAGGGGGGGGGGGAGAAAGGACACCAAACATTTTAATTTTTTTTGTAAATATTTGTTTTTAAACATTGGATTTAAAACCAAGCCTTCAGAGATTTAGTTCATACCCCAGAGGTGAATCCTGGAAGAAATTATCTAAAATTAAAGGCCTTGTTTAGTCCGGGTGGCAGGGTGGCCTGTAGATATCCACCTTAGTTCACATTGGAGGAGGCATTTGTTGAAGTCGCCCCATGGATACGGTCGAGACCCAGAAAGTAAACCCTATGGAATCGAATCTGGATGTACCAAGGCCATATGTCGGCCAATTGGCACATCACGGTCACGTTTACGGATTGTAGAAATATGTTGATATATTCTTTTCCAGAACTCATCGATCGTCTTTCCAACATAATAACAGCCACATTCACATGTGAGTAAGTATACTATGTCTGGAGTCTTGCAGTTGACATAGTGCTTAAGATGGAAACAATGTCCATTGGGTAAGTCTATGTCCTTACGCCTGTCCATATACTGCAGTATGGACACCGTCCACAAGAGAAGATGCCCAACATTTTACATGAGTCACCTCTATAGGATTTGTATTCACTCGCAACAACCCTATCACCCACCGAAGGAGCTCTCCTATATGTAACAGTAGGTGTATCAGATACAAATGGAGATAGTGAAGAATCCATGGTGAGTAAGTGCCAATACTTATTTAGGATTCGTTTCAGTTGTTTATGTTGTGTTGAATACGTAGTGATGATTCTAATTGTATCATCAGTAGAAGGTTGTTTTTGTACATTCAATAGATTGTGGCGGGACAGCTTTATGTTTTTTTCATATGCCTTTTTGAGGCAAGTATTAGAGTATCCTCTTTCGAGGAGTCTTTCTCTTAGCTTATCAGCCTCATTTTTAAAGATGGGGCCATCTGAACAGTTTCTACGTACCCTAAGGTACTGACTGTAGGGTAAAGATGCTAGCAGTGGTTTGGGATTGAAACTGGTCACATGTAGTAGCGAATTCCCTGCTGTAGGCTTGTGATAAAGCTGGCTTGAGAGGCCGCCATCTGGTTGTTTTTTAACAAGTACATCAAGAAATGTGATTTCAGTTGTACTATATGACATTGTAAAGCTGAGATTGAACTTGTTATTGTTAATGGAGTCTAGAAACTCTTGTAGGAGCTCAACTGAGCCATCCCATATGAGAAACACATCATCTATATATCGTCGCCATGTGAGTACATGGCACATATAGACGGATAACGAATCATTGGTCAGCGGTGAATGTTCCCACTCCCCCAGGTACAGGTTGGCATACGGTGGGGCACAGCATGTCCCCATCGCCACGCTCTGTACCTGGAGGTAGTGGGAGCCGTCAAAGCAAAAGATATTGCGATACAGTATGAATTCCAAGGAATTTAAGATGAATTCTGTGTATTCAGGCTTACATTCACTGAATTGCGACAATAAATTACGCATTGCTGCAAGGCCTTTCATGTGGGGGATTGTACAATACAGTGACTCAACATCTATGGTAACTAGTAGGACGCCATCCATAATGTGCAAATCCTGGATGGTTTGCAAAAAATGGATGGTATCATGCACATAGGATGACAGGCAAGTGACGAGTGGTTTAAGGTGGTTGTCTACCACTCGACTGAGGTTTTCAGTGAGATTGCCACAGCCAGAGATGATAGGTCTACCAGGTGGTTTTCTTTTTTGTTTGTGTAGTTTGGGCAACGCGTAAAACGTGGCTTCTCTGGGGTGACTAGTTCTGATAAATTCCCACACATGTTTGGTTATAACATTTTGGTCGAATGCCATATACACCAATAGGTAGAAGTCCCTAGTCACTCTGATTTGGTCGATACCACTCAGAATTACAGACTATATTCATGCACATCTCGATGTACTGGACATTGTCCAAGACCACGACATTGCCCCTCTCGGATGGTTTGATCACAATGTCGTGGTCACGGGCCAACATATCAAGTGCAGCTCGGTCATCACGATTGAGATTGCCATATGGTTTAGGGAAATTTTTCATTTTCCTAATATCTGCTGTCACAAGTTTTAGAAAGACAGATGCATTGTGATTTGAGCTTGGTGAAGGATACAAAGTGGATTTCTTTTTTAATAGTGGGTCAGGGGCATATGCTTTAGATTGCATGGTGGGAATATCATCCACTGCTGCAAGAAAAGCCTCTATATCAACTGAGTCTATGAGGTTTTCAGGTTCATTCTCTTCTAATAGATTGATTAAATTGTCCAGTGCTTGCATATCCTGACTGGATTGTCTGGATTCTGGACTTAGTTTTTTTGCATATAGATTTTTTTGTAAAATCTTGCGAATAAAGAGATGGATGTCCTTGATGGCCCCAAATCTGTCCAGACTGAAGTCTGAGCAGAAAGTGAGGCCATGTGCAAGGACATCCATCTCATGTGAACTAAGTGAATGTGAAGATAAATTGATTATTGCTTGTTGGTTTTGTGGATTTTGGATGGGTGTGATGGAAATTTCTTTTGATGGGTCTGTGTGTAACCCCCCATTTGATCTAAAAAAGTGCCTGGAGGTACAGATTGTGATTGTGTGGTTATTGAAGTGGCAGATGCATGCAAGGAGGATCCAGAACTACTGTCTGGAGTCGGTATATCTGATGTGTCACTATTGGTGTTAAACCGAGAGTGACTACCGTTACCTGTCCTTGGAGGGGAGCCCTCAGTGTGAGAGGAATCATTATGGGATTTATAACAACGCCGAATACGTTTTTGTCGTTGGCAACCTTTTTGTTGAAAGAAAGGCTGTGGAAAAGAAGTAGGTGAGTGTACAGAAAATTCATAGTTATTGGTGCGTGCATTTCTATTTGATTTTACAGAAAATCTACCATTGGTTTGATTTGATTGCCATTTGTAGGCTTTGCCATCTTCAAAAGCCTTTCTGTCCCGTTGTAGTTTTTTGTCCTTTTTTAATTAGGATATTTTTGTTAAATTGTTCCAAATGACATTTTAGTTTTTCCTCAGATTCAGCATAGAGAGAATGCGTTTTAAGAGGTAACATTTGATTTTGTACTTTTTCTAGTTTCTCATCCAAGCCTATTATAAGTTTTTGATATTCATTGATTAGCAATGACATCATGGTTTTGGAACATGACTTTAAATTTTCCTCCCAGGCAGTTTTAAAACTGCGATCAAGATTATCAAAGGTAGGGAACATTTGTACCCTGAGCCCAAAAGGGTTCAGGTTCTCAGTAATATACTCTTCAAAAGATTTAATATGCCAGTGTAATAGTGATAGTGAACTATGTCTATATTTTATAATAATACATTTTTCTATTTTTGTATATTAATAAAGTTGGCACTTTTGTGCCTTTTTATTCTTATTTACTCTCCATTACTCTTTTCTGCCATTTAAAGTCCAAGGGGGCGTCCTTTCAATGCACTTGCTGCATGTTTTTTCTATGTTTGCAACCTTGTACCAAAAAAGATAGCAAAACAGCTTTCCATAAGTAAAATAAAACACCTGTGCCTTATAGCTGAATGACAGGACACCAATAAATTCACAGTTAAACTACATATTTCTGATCTGCCTTACCTGCAATTTGCCAAAATGTATAAGTCTGTTCCATCATCTTTGTGATCAAGGCACCCCTGCCAGAGCAGGGTCGCCTGATCTGAGCCCTGTCCCAGCACACTATCTCCTCCTGTCTGGAAGCTTCTATAGTGTTAGTTGGAGAACAGTGTATATTGCAGTATAGCCTGAATAGATGACAGTGCTGTCCCTCCCCTTTCCAGTCTAAACCCTGTTTTGCAGAGGATTTTGAGAAAGATTCAGGTTCTTTTGTCTGGTTGTATGTAAAAAAAAAAAAATGATGTTTTTAAAATGAATATAACTGGATTGTATTTCTATATCTACCCTATAGTTCCCTGAATCACTGGGAATTACTATAAGTTAAAAATTGTCCTTTTCTTCCAACTGTTATTTAATAGAAGTCACCTAAAACAGGTCTTGTTTGTGCCAATAATTATAATCAGCTATTATAGCAAGTGGGTTTTCAGAGAATTAAGGATACAGACAATTTTGGCACTGAAATTGGATTTACTTAAAGGCACTTGATCAAAAGAATACAATCATTTTCTATTTAAGAGCCTGATAACCTGTTCGCTGTTCCTAATCTTTTCCTGCTTTTCTGTTATGGTCCATTAGCACCTCTGCAACTACTCATTTTTCTTGGGCTTCTCACCGGTAGCATCACGTAAGGATTTAATCCTGATGATAGAAGTCTATCTTTATCCTTGCATCACTACATAAGAGTTGAAGATGGATGAGAGACGAGGGTCATGGTCTGAGAGGCAGACTAACAATAGACAGCAAAAAGGCTAGACAGGTTAAATCAGCTAGGCCTTTTGGAATTACCGATGGTGAATGTCCTGAGGTGTAGCAGCCAGGATTATCTGGTCCTTACAAGAGACTCCCACAAAAATGTGTGAAACCAGTGGACTGAATTTCACCCTATTTATAAAAGGTGTAAATAAATGCAGCCCTCAAATAACTAAAATGACCCCTTATTTATCAAAAAAGTATAACTAAAGTGAAGTGAATAATGATCAATAATGTAGTCAAAAACTATAGTGAGATAGTGTTACCAGAGGTGGCTGGTGCTAAACCTTTTGGGGGGGGGGCGGCAAACAAACCCCCCCTAGGTCCGCACTCAGCCTTCCACAGTCCCCCCTCCCCCACACTCAGCCCTCCACTGTCCCCCCGCACTCACAACTCCATGGTCCCTTGCACTCATCCCCTCCGCAGCTTCCTCAGCTTCTTCTCCCGGCTAAACTGATCTGCCTCCTGTCCTGATTGGCCGGGAGGAGAAGCTGGAAGACAATACGTGAACATTACATTTCTAGTGTCAGAAGTGGGTGGGTTCGGGGCGCAGTGCTCTGCGCCCCCAGCCCAACCTTTTTCAAGCTTAAAAAAAAAAACTCATAGAGTCCGGCGCCCCGCATGCATCCCCACATGCAAACTAGGGGAGGCGGCGATCCTGAGTGTTACACCATATACATTGTGCAAGATAAAATTGTCCTTTAAAATTTTGACAGATAATAAAGTTCATAAGAAAACAAAAGGTGATCAGAAATGTGGAAACCTCCACCTTTATGTTTGGTGGAAGCAACAACACCAAGAGTGCAAACTCATATAGAACAGCAAAACTCGTTAATTACTTTCTGTTCCTCCTCTCAAGGGGTATATACAGAATTCCCTAGATATAAATATTCTTCAGACTTTAGACATGGACATCAGAGGGAAAACTCATTTGCATCCATCTGGACAGTGAATCACCAATATCAGAGAGAAAAGGCTAATAGTGTGGTATTTATTTCCAACAAGAGATTCAAAGTATATAAAATCATAACAAACACACAGTGGTCCACAAAATTAAAATGCTATGACATCTGCTACTGGGTCACACCACCTTACATCTGATTCTGCCAAACTACAGAAAAAATGTCAGCTGGACCTCAGGCATATCACAGAAGTTCATAACATCCTCATATGTACAGTGCCTTGAAAAAGTATTCTTTTTTTTTTTTTTTTTCTTTTTTTGCCACTTCAGGAAAACTAGTATGTAGGGCTAGGTCAGCAAGGCCTTTTTCTCCGTCCCTACTCAGTCTTATCATCATTGTGGCTTATATTTTCCTCTTGCGTTTAATACTACCTTTTATTTTTATACATTAAAAAGAGTTACAGCTTTATATTAAAAAAGGAGAAAAAAGAAAAAAGAGCATTTGTAGACAAATTATACAGTGTAATCCTTAACTGTGCTAATGCCACTTGCTGTCATATTTATCACTGCTGGCTACCTTTACCCCCCTGGTCTACACCCTCCCTCCCGCCCCAGGTTGAGAGTAGGGATGAGCCGAACACCCCCCCGTTCGGCTCGCACCAGAACCCGCGAACGGACCTAAAGTCCGTGCGAGCTTTAGAACCCTATTAGTTATAATGGATGCGAACGTTCGAAATTAAAAGTGCTCATTTTAAAGGCTAATATGCATGTTAATGTCATAAAAAGTGTTTGGGGACCTGGGTCCTGCCCCAGGGGACATGTATCAATGCAAAAAAATTTTTTTTTAAAAACGGCCGTTTTTTCAGGAGCAGTGATTTTAATAATGCTTAAATTGAAACAATAAAAGTGTAATATTCCTTTAAATTTCGTACCTGGGGGGTGTCTATAGTATGCCTGTAAAGGGGCGCATGTTTCCCGTGTTTAGAACTGTCTCTGCGCAAAGTGTCATTTTTGAAAGTAAAAAAGCTATTTAAAATCACTCGCGGCTAATGTTAATTCACGGCTCCCGTAACACAGAGAACAGTGATTCATTGAAACTCATTCATAAAAAAAAGTCATTGATAAAAAAAAAAAAAAAAATGAAAAAAAAAAAAAGCGTAGGGGTCCCCCCAAATTCAATAACCAGGCCCTTCAGGTCTGGGATGGATATTAAGGGGGATCCCAGCCAAAAAAAAAAAAAAAAAAATGGCGTAGGGTCCCCCTCAAAATCCATACCAGACCCTTGAGGTCTGGTTTGGATTTTAAGGGGAACCCTAGCCAAAAAAAATGGCGTGGGGTCCCCCTCAAAATCCATACCAGACCCTTATCCGAGCACGCAACCTGGCAGGCCGCAGGAAAAGAGGGGGGGACGAGAGCGGCCCCCCCTCTCGCCTGAACCGTACCAGGCCACATGCCCTCAACATTGGGAGGATGCTTTGGGGGTCTAAGACCCCTAAAGCACCTTGTCCCCATGTTGATTAGGACAAGGGCCTCTTCCCCACAACCCTGGCCGGTGGTTGTGGGGGTCTGCGGGCGGGGGGCTTATCGGAATCTGGAAGCCCCCTTTAACAAGGGGACCCCCAGATCCCGGCCCCCCCCCTGTGTGAAATGGTAAGGGGGTACAAAAGTACCCCTACCATTTCACCAAAAAAGTGGCAAAAATGGTAAAAAGGACAGGAGACAGTCTTTGACAATTCCTTTATTAAAATCTTCTTTCTTCTTTCTTCATCCTTCGGATTCTTCATCTTCTCCTTCCTTCATCTTCTTCCATCTTCTTCTTCTTCCATTTTCTTCTTCCTCCGATCCGCTTCTTCTTGCGCTGGTCTTCTCGTCCTTCTCGTCCGGCATCTTCTTCCGTCGGCGTCGGCGTCGGTGTCGGTGTCTTCTTGGGCCGCTCCGCGCAATGGGAGGCTCCCGCTGTGTGAGGCTCCGCTCCATCTGACAGGTCTTTTAAAACGGAGGGCACCTGGTGACCCCGCCCCCCTCTGACATCATGGGGAAAGCCATCATGGAATTCCCCATGACGTCCCTGTGCGTCAGAGGGGGCGGGGTCACCAGGTGCCCTCCATTATAAAAGACCTGTCAGACGGAGCGGAGCCTCACACAGCGGGAGCCTCCCATTGCGCGGAGCGGCCCAAGAAGAGACAGAGACACCGACGCCGACGCCGACGGAAGAAGATGCCGGACGAGAAGGACGAGAAGACCAGCGCAAGAAGAAGCGGATCGGAGGAAGAAGAAAATGGAAGAAGAAGATGGAAGAAGATGAAGGAAGGAGAAGATGAAGAAACCGAAGGATGAAGAAAGAAGAAAGAAGATTTTAATAAAGGAATTGTCAAAGACTGTCTCCTGTCCTTTTTACCATTTTTGCCACTTTTTTGGTGAAATGGTAGGGGTACTTTTGTACCCCCTTACCATTTCACACAGGGGGGGGGGCCGGGATCTGGGGGTCCCCTTGTTAAAGGGGGCTTCCAGATTCCGATAAGCCCCCCGCCCGCAGACCCCCACAACCACCGGCCAGGGTTGTGGGGAAGAGGCCCTTGTCCTAATCAACATGGGGACAAGGTGCTTTAGGGGTCTTAGACCCCCAAAGCATCCTCCCAATGTTGAGGGCATGTGGCCTGGTACGGTTCAGGCGAGAGGGGGGGCCGCTCTCGTCCCCCCCTCTTTTCCTGCGGCCTGCCAGGTTGCGTGCTCGGATAAGGGTCTGGTATGGATTTTGAGGGGGACCCCACGCCATTTTTTTTGGCTAGGGTTCCCCTTAAAATCCATACCAGACCTCAAGGGTCTGGTATGGATTTTGAGGGGGACCCTACGCCATTTTTTTTTTTTTTTTTTGGCTGGGATCCCCCTTAATATCCATCCCAGACCTGAAGGGCCTGGTTATTGAATTTGGGGGGACCCCTACGCTTTTTTTTTTTTTGTTTTTTATTAATGAATGACAGCTCTCTGTGTTACAGGAGCCATCAATTCATTAGCCGCGAGTGATTTAAATAGCTTTCTTCCTGCAAAAAATGACACTTTTTTGCAGGGAAAGTTCTAAGCACAGGAAACCTGCCCTCCTTCACAGGCTACCTATAGACACCCCCCAGATGTGATACTGCAATGCTGTTCTAACAGCATGCACACACATATCCCCAGAAATAAAGAACATATTGTTGTCAGCAGTCAGCAGCACACTGACACGCTGACACTGTGAGTGAAACATAATATGCGAGGCCGCCGCCGCGGCGGCCTCTTATACCGTGGGGCGTGTATTAAAGCCCCTGAGCTATAATTGGCTACAGGCATCCTGCCTGTAGCCAATTATGGCTCTCCTCGCTGCCGGCGCTGTGATTGGCCAAGCATGCGGGGTCACAGTGCATGCTTGGCCAATCATCAGCCAGCATTGCACTGCGCGGGCCGCAATGCATTGCGGGGCCGCTCGCATCACACGAATTTGATGCGAGCGGTCCCAATAGTTCTGGGCTCGCCGAGCGAGCGAACACCCGGTGCTCGATTCGAACATGGGTTCGAATCGAACACCGGGCTCATCCTTAGTTGAGAGTTATTTTCCCGTATCGATATCCTATAATAGCCATGTCCTATATATAATAAAAGAAAAGAAAAAAAAAAGAAAGAAGAGAAGAGAAAAAAAAAAAAAAAAAGAGAAAGGAGGGGAATGCAAAACACGTCTCATAGAAGAATAAAGGAGAGAGTATTACATCCCGTAGCTTTCTCATTCTGATACATTTTCAATCCAAAGACCCCACAGCTTCTGGAATTTTTTGTGATTACCCTGTTTAGTAAAGTATACTCTCTCATTACCAATTATTAAATTCATATTCCTCAGCCAGTTCTCTGATGTCGGGGGAGACTGGGACTGCCAATGTTGAGCGATGAGCTTTCTGGCCTGAAATAAAGCCCTTAAAGCCGAATCGACAACATCATTTGAGTCAGATCCCTGTTCAAACAGACCCAAGAGGCATGTTCTAGCCGTTACCTGTAGATTTAGATCCACTATTCTATTGATTTCTTTAATTATATTGGTCCAATATCTAAAGAGCTTTGGACATTTCCAAAGCATATGTATAAAATCTCCGGTTAGTCCACATCTGGGGCAATGATCGTTTTCCCGCCATCCTAGTCTAAGCATTTTTTTGGGGGTATAATATACTCGGTATAAGAAATAAAGATGCGATATTTTATGTGAGGGAGAAATTGAAACCCGCTTTACTTGGCCTAGGACCCGATCCCATTCCACTGGGGAAAAAGGGCCAACCTCTCTCTCCCATATTAGCCTAATCTTGCTTGGTCCGCTTTGATCCATATTTTTTTCCCCAAGCTTGGCATACAGCCCAGAGATTGCCCCCTTCGATGATTCTGACACCATTTGTGACAAAATAGTAATTTGTATCCAATTAGGAATCTGTTGTCCAAATTGCGTCTGGGCTGCGTGCCTCACCTGGAGAAATTTATAGAATGTTTTATTAGAGAGGGAGAAGTCCTGCTTTAACTCAGCAAATGATTTCATATTGTCGCCGGTAAACAGTTGCCTTACCCGCGTAAGGCCCCGATTTACCCATTCCCGAGACACCTTAATTTTAGCTAATTCTTGTAAATTGTTGTTGTTCCATAAGGGAGCTAGGTCTGATATGCCCTGATACCCTAGGATAGTCTTTGCTGTTTGCCAGGTCTTTATTACTAACTTTACCGTTGGACAGCATATAGCAAAAGAGCTAGCCTCGAGTGCTTCTATAAGTGTGTCATGCGGGCATCCTATCAGCATCAGGTTTGGGGCTATTCCCATAGATGATCCTCTCCCTGCTAGGTGCTGTAGCTGGGACACCAAAAAGTACCGTCTAGGGTGTGGGACCGTCAACCCCCCCCCCTCGAAAGGCAACTGGAGTGTGGACAGAGCAATCCTAGGCTGTCCTTTTTTCCAGATCAGGTCCCTGAAAAGAGAATCTATTCTTTTAAACCATTTCTGCCCAATCCACACAGGTGCATTATGAAGGAAGTATAGAATCTGTGGGAGCCATATCATTTTAAGGAGATTGCAACGTCCAGCGACCGATAGAGGGAGGCGGCCCCACACCTCGGCCTTGTGTTTCAGCTTTATTAGTAGCGGGGCAAGATTATTTTCAAGGTACATACTTGTGTCTCTGGAAATCCAGATCCCGAGGTACTTCAATTTATCAACTATATTAAGGGTAATTTCATGGAGCCTTATGTCTGGTGAAATTGGATCTATTGGGAGAAGGGCCGATTTTTCCCAGTTAATAGTCAACCCGGATATCTTACCAAAATCTCCCACCATTTGCATTGCTGCTTTCAGTGAAGTTTGAACATCTGCCAAGTAGAACAAGACGTCGTCTGCAAACAATGCTATCTTCTCTTCGAGTACACCCCTCCTAAAGCCTTGTATATCCCCATTGGCCCTTACTGCGATAGCCAATGGCTCTATCGCCAAAGAAAAAAGAAGAGGGGACAGGGGACACCCCTGTCTCGTTCCTCTTTCCAATTTAAATAAATCCGAATGTTCATTATTTATTTTTATTTTTGCTCTTGGTTTTGTATAAAGTAGTCTCACCCACTTGATAAAGTTCGGTCCAAAACCAAACTTTTCCAAGGTTTTAAAAAGAAAAGCCCATTCGAGGCTATCAAATGCCTTGGCTGCGTCCAATGCCCTAATGGCTCTTGAGCCTGTATTGTCTATTGGTAGTTGTATATTCAAGTAGGTCCTGCGGATATTGATGCTAGTTGATCTCGCCGGAATAAACCCGGACTGGTCCGGATGAACAAGATTATGTATGCAAGTATTCAATCGGGCAGCCAAGACCTTGGCCAAGATTTTAACATCTGCACACAGTAAAGAGATTGGACGATATGAGGCGTGGTCCATAGGGTCTTTTCCCTCCTTCGGGATAACAACAATAGTTGCCTCCGTCATTGAAGCAGGAAGAGACCCCATGGAGAACGCCTGGTTCAGTGTTTTAAGCAGTTCCGGCAATACAATGTCCCCGTATTTCTTATAGATCTCAATTGGGAGCCCATCCGGGCCGGGCGACTTCAGATTTGACATCCCAGCCACCGCATCCGTTAACTCCTGTAGCGTAATTGGGGCGTCCATTAACTGTCGATCAGAATCAGGTAGAGTTGGAATGTTTATATTATCTAAAAATAACGCCATTTCCCCCTCATCAACAGCTATCTGGGATTTATATAGAGACATGTAGAAGTCACTAAAGGTTTTCATTATAGTGGTCGGGTCGGCGGAAATGTCTCCCCGAGCAGTCCTAACTGCCAGTACCGCCGAGGGGGACATATTCACTTTGACCAACAGGGACAACATACGGCCCACCCTCTCCCCCTCGCCAAAATGTTTTTGTCGCTGAGTTATGCGTTTATCCTCGCTAATCCTGGTGGTAACTAATTTATAATCTTGTTGCTTTTCTAGCCACTTGCTCTGGTTTAGTGTATTTGGATTAAGAATATATTCCTGTTCGGCCAAAATTACGCCCCTTCTTACTTCCTGCTCCTGCTCCCGCGACTTACTCTTGATTCTTGCAATTTGTTGTATAAGAAGGCCTCTAAAATGGGCCTTCAAGGCGTCCCAGACCACTCCCACGGGGGCTGTTCCAGTGTTAATAAATTCGATAAAGCGATAAATTCTTTTAGGGCAAACTTTAATTCCTCGGGGTTGTCAATTAACTCCAACCAAGTTGGATCTATTTTCCACTCCCTGCGATGGAACTTTCTTCCCACTTTCATTGTGAGAGTCAAGGGTGAGTGGTCCGAGACCCCCCTAGGAGCATAATCTATTGCATCTATCAAGGGGAGGGCGTTGGAATTGACAAAAGCCATATCCAATCTCGATAGTGTCTTAAAAGAGCTTGAAAAGCAGGAATATTGACTTTCCCTAGGGTGCCATAATCTCCAAGCTTCAATTAGCCCAGTTTCTCGTAGAAACCTGGCTAGTCTACCCTCCTCCCCACAGAGTGATTGATGTGGAGTTGGAAACCTATCAATGGATTTATCTAGAACCTCATTATAGTCCCCCATAGCAATTACTGGGACCCCTACTTTATCTATTATAAATGCTATTAATTCATAAAGTATTTCTAATTTAAATGGTGGTGGTACATAAATGCTTGCCAAGACCAGTGGTTTACCTTCAATTGAACAGTATAGAAAGACATAACGTCCCTCTGGGTCTATTTGTACTTTATAAGCAACAAATTGTATTCCCCTTCCTATTAAAATACTCGCTCCTCTTGAGTATGAAGAGTATACAGAGTGGTACTGAGCCTGGAATTTCCGGCCGCGCAGCAATGGGACGGTCTCCCGAGTTAAATGTGTCTCTTGTAGACATAGAACTCCCGGCCCCCTATCCCCCAAGAGTGATAGCACCAAGGCTCTTTTGGCCGGGTCCCCCATACCTCGGACATTCCAAGAGATTAAATCAATCTCTTTCGCCTGCATTTATAACTATTTTTAAGTATGCGATAGAAAAAAAATAAGTGAAGATAAACATAACCAAGTTTCTGGCTACAGGACATGAATCCATCTAAAAAATTAATAAACAAAGAAGGGGAAAATAAGAACGAGAACAAGGAAAAGAAATAACAACAAGGGGAAAAAAAAGACAAAGCAGGGGAAAGAGGGGAAGGACCACCAGAACCCTGGTGATCCGTCCCCTCCTCCCCCAACTCCTGGAAGTGCACTCCATAAGTGAATTTCCTATTAAACCCCCATGACCTGGGTTCTATTTGTGATATCAACATATGTAGCAAAAATTTGCTCCAAGGAGCAAGGTAGTGCCCGAACAATTTTAATACGTAAAACACCCTTGCTTGTCTTGCATTATTACAACCATATGCGTGCTTCCCCCTATCCATGATCATGTTCAAATCTCTTTTAAATGACCTTAGTGTATTCAGAATCTGTGTCTTGTGCTCAACCTTTAAGCCATCCCTCCCTTTACCCCTTAGCCCCTTCCCACCCTTCTCGCCCCTCCCCCCTACCCTCTCCTCCCTCCCTATACCCCTAATCCCCAGCCCACCCTTTTCTCCCCTCAGCCCATCAGGGCACCCCCTAGGGGGTATATTCGTGACCTTTCCTACTCCCACTCTTCTACCCCAAAACAATATTTTTATTATTAAAGTGATTAGTGCCAGTGCGAATAGTCTTAGGGATCCAAACTGCCCCTTCTCATCCATACCTATATTCATATAACCTCACCCACAAAGTGGACTCTCTCTACTCTCCCCAACACCCCCAATCTCTCCCCTAATTATATAATTGCAGCCCTATCCAGGAAAAACAAAGAACAAAACAAACAAACCAAAAAAAAAAAAAAAAAAAAAAAGGGGGGGGGGGGAAGCCCCCCCATAGCAGAGATAAAGTATCTCCCTCTCCTTATAAGTCCTTTCTAACATCTTCAAACCATTGCGAAGCCTCGTTTGGGGAATTAAAGAAGAAAGTCTTATCAAAAGCCGTAACTCTTAGCCGAGCAGGATATAAAAGCGCATAGTGCATCTTGTGATTCATCATAATACGCTTAATTGGGGTAAATTCGGCCCTACGTTTCTGGAGATCCGGAGAGAAATCTGGATATAATGATACTCTTGCGCCTTGAAACCTGATGTCTCCCACTTCCCTTGCTCTCCTAAGCAAAGTAACCTTATCGTTGTAGTTTAGGATTTTAAGTATTATTGGCCTAGGGCGGTCTCCTTCGCGTTGGTTTCTTGAAAAAATACGGTGTGCACGTTCAATGGCAAATAGGGGGGTAAAAGAAGATCCTCCAAAAATCTCCCCAAACCAGGCCTCCAAAAATTTGATTAGGTTGGGACCCTCACTACGCTCAGGAAGTCCAATCAGTCTGATATTATTTCTACGGCTTCTATTCTCCATGTCATCCAATTTAGCGACTTGTGCGTTTATTGTATCTCTAAGCCATTCAATTTCATTTTTGGCAGGGATCAATTCGTCTTCTATGGAGCTTACCCGCCCCTCCAAGTCTACAATACTTCGTGCTGTTTTACTTAAATCCTGTTTTATGGAAACCAGTTCATCCTTAATGCTCTTTAGTTGGATATCAAAGTTTGAAATTGAAGCTTTACAGTCGTTTATTGCATTCAGTACCTCCCTTAATGTAGGTTCTCCCTCCATAGCCACCAAAGCCTTTTCCGTGGGAAATGTAGTAATTGGTGTGGGGATCAAGGGTATATTTTCCTCTGAGTTGATAATAATTGATGAGTTTTTGGATCCCCCTGAACCCTTGTTTATAGATTTTTTGGAGAGGGTTTGGGAGGATGAATTGAGAGCTGGGCTGGGAGCTATACCCCCCTGACTCTTTCTATCCAGCGTGGGGTTCTTTTGTTCCTTAGCCTGTTGGGGTGCTTGATGTAGCTTCAACCCACTAGGTGAAACTGGTGCTGAATGTGCGTACTTCTCTAGCTTAGTCGCGGTGGCCAATGCGATTTGGTTGTTTTTCTCTTTTGCAGACCGTGTATTTTGAAACCCTTCCTGGGATAAATGCTCCTCTGGGGGTTTTTTCCTTGACATAGCAATTTTGCTGAGCAATGTGGGGCTCCCCCCTTAACCGCCCACCAAGAATGATAGTCACACTACAGGAATAAAGCAATGGACAGCGCTGACCAGTAGATAGCAAGGGGGTTTTGTATCTTGTATACTCCCCCGTATGGTAACAGTTATCTCCCCCGGCGACCTCCTCTCTCCAAGTACCGAAGCTGGGCCCGAGTACAAGCCGTCCTGTGCAGCGCAGCCCTGGCGAATGTCTCTGCTCGGCTCCCAGCTCCTTCCGCGTGTCCCACACTGCGGCGTCAGGTGATCGAGCACCGCTGGGGATCAGGTGGTTCGCGTCGGCGATCACACAGGGATAGGATCACACGGGGCAGCTGAGTGTCCTCATCCGGTTTTTCCGCCCCTCGTCGCCAAGCCCGGCCAGCTGATAAATGGTCAGTGTAAAAAAGAGGCCAATATATTAGCCAGACACAAGCCGCAAACGGCCTAATAGAGCAAGTCAGGCCTGCAGGTTTAAGCGGTTCAGCAGCGCTACTTAATGTATAACACAGCCTCCTATCTCCAAGCAGATGGGCTATACCCCGCTTAGTGATGGGAGGGTACTTTTCTGGTTGGCATGGTGGTAGTTATATTATGGTAAATAGTCCCAGAAATTTTTATCCCCAGCTCCTGCAAGTGCGTGATGCCCCTGTTATAGCTCCAATCTCACAACACAGTTCATAAAAGCAGTAGGTGAGTAAGTTACTGTTTAACAAAATAAAATACAGGGTCCCGGATCTTATAAAGGCTTGCTGTTATATAGTATAGCGTAGCAGACCGTCCCAGAGTCCTTTACCTCCAATATGCTAATGCCTAAAGGTAACAGTTTACTGCGGTACAATAACTCAGAGCATCGACCACAAAGTTCTATAGTACACAAAGGCTTCCCAGTCCAGCATAGCATCGCATGATGAGAAAATGGCTGTGGAGTGGGTCAGGTCAATCCGCACATTTAATAATGTAGGGGTACGTGGGTTACCTGGCTCGTCCTCCCCAACTGTTATCCTTGCTCCAGACACTAGGGACACGACCCCGCTGTAGACCGCCTGATACGACACGGCGCCGGCGTGTCTCTCCGTTCGGCTCCCGACACTCGGTACTCTCTCTGCGTCTGACGTTGCAGTGTCAGGTGGTCGAGCGCAGCTGGGGATCAGATGACTCGCTCCAGCGATCAGCGATCAGACAGCGCAGCTGAGTGTCGGCTCCCGGAACATCACCCCGCCTTCCTCCACCAGGTTAATCCGCCTAGTAGGCAACGGCTAGCCCTCCAGGGACCCGCATCAGCATAGACAGCGGGAGATGGTCCGGAACAGGATAGGAGGTATGGTGAAAAATAGGAGAAATCGTGGGGGTCAGGCACAGGGAGACAGGCCCCCTCTGCTGGTACAAGATTCAGGCAGTAAGGGCTCAGAGGTAGGCAAAGTTCAAACGGGGGGTATCAGGGAGAGCCCATAAGCCTCCTCACACGTTCACCTCACTCTCCATGCTACCACACCTCTCACATCCGGTCACGCCCCCCGTCTATATATATGAAAAAGTATTCTTACCCCTGGACATTTTCCACATTTTGTCATGTTACAACCAAAAACGTAAATTAATTTGGATTTTATGTGATAGACCAACACAAAGTGGTACATAATTGTGAAGTGGAAGGAAAATTAAAAATGGTTTTCAACCATTTTTACAAATAAATATGTGAAAGTGTGCGTTTGTATTCAGCACTCCCTGAAGTCAATACTTTGTAGAACCACCTTTCGCTGCAATTACAGCTGCAAGTCTTTTTGGGGATATCTCTACCAGCTTTGCACATCTAGAGTGAATTTTTTACCCATTTTTCTTTGCAAAATAGCTCAAACTCTGTCAGATTGGATGTAGAGCATCTGTGAACAGCAAGTTTCAAGTCTTGCCACAAATTTTCAATTGGATTTAGGTCTGGACTGTGACTAGGCCATTCTAACACATGAATATGCTTTGATCTAAACAATTCTATTGTAGCTCTGGCTGTATATTTAATGTTGTTGTCCAGCTGGAAGGTGAACCTCTGGCACAGTCTCATGTCTCTGTCAGAAACCATGAAATCAGACCGAGACAAAAGTACAGTTTAAATCACACTTGTTTAATAATAAAAGTAAAAAGAACAAACGTAGTCAAAACATAGCCAAATTTCAGTAACCGGAAAGGATAGTCAGCCAAGCCAGAAGTCAGGGATCAAAGTAGTGGAACAGCAAGCAGGATCCGGAGCCAGAAGGGATGTCAGCAAAGCCAGTCTTTAAACAGGAACGCAGGAGATGTTTCTTGTGATGTTGACCAAGGCGAAGGCAGGGCTCCTCTGGACTGGAAGGCTTAAGTAGGAAGGACTGGTGAGCGGGGTATCAACAACAGCTGAACTGAGTAACTGTGGAGAGAAATGGGAGCTGGCAATTAGCCAACAGCTGAGAGACCAGCTTAGAAAAGGAAGGGCTGAGCCCAGCCCTGACAGTCTCTTGCAGATTTTCTTCTAAGATTGCCCTGTATTTTTCTCCATCCATCTTCCCATCAACTCTGACCAGCTTCCCTGTCCCTGCTGAAGAAAAGCATCCCCACAACATAATGCTGCCACCACCGTGTTTCATGGTGGGGATGGTGTGTTCAGGGTGATGTGCAGTGTTAGTTTTCCACCATGCATAGCATTTTGCTTTTAGGCCAAAAAGTTCTATTTTCATCTCATCTGACTAGAGCACCTTCTTCCACATGTTTGCTGTGTACCGACATGACTTCTTGCAAACTGCAAATGGAACTTCTTATGGCTTTCTTTCAACAATGGCTTTCTTTCTTGCCACTCTTCCATTAAGGCCAGATTTGTGGAGTGCACGACTAATAGTTGTTCTGTGGACAGATTCTCCCACCTGAGCTGTGGATCTCTGCAGCTCCTCCAGAGTTACCATGGGCCTCTTGGCTGCTTCTCTGATTAATGCTCTCCTTGCCTGGCCTGTCAGTTTAGGTGGACGGCCATGTCTTGGTCGGGTTTGCAGTTGTGCAGCCATACTCTTTCCATTTTCAGATGATGGATTGAACAGTGTGAGATGTTCAAAGCTTGGAATATTTTTGTATAGCCTAACCCTGCTTTAAACTTTTTCGCAACTTTATCCCTGACCTGTCTGGTGTGTTCCTTGGCCTTCATGATGCTGTTTTTTTTACTAAGGTTCTCTGACAAACCTTCACAGGGCTTCACAGAACAGCTGCATTTATACTGAGATTAAATTACACAAAGGTGGACTCTATTTACTAATTAGGTGACTTCTGAAGGCAATTGGTTCCACTAGATATTAGTTAGGGGTATCAGAGTAAAGGGGGCTGAATACAAATGCACGCCACACTTTTCAGATATTTATTTGTAAAAAATGTTAAAAATCATTTATCATTTTCCTTCCAGTTCACAATTATGTGCCACTTTGTGTTGGTCTATCACATAAAATCCCAATAAAACACATTTACATTTTTGGTTGTAACATGAGAAAATTTGGAAAATTTCAAGAGATATGAATACTTTTTCAAGGCACTGTATAGTCAGAATAAATTCTGATAACAAACAACTTACATCAGATGCCACCACCCTGAGACAGAATGGTGGCTGGACTTTAGGCATGTAAGACAGAGTTCAAAAGCTTATGGATGGGAAAAAACAGAAATTCAATGAGGTCAGCAATGAGGAACTATAGTTCCAAATGAATATTCAGAGCTATAGACTGTAAAGTAGCCAGGGTCAAAATCACCAAGCTGGAATTATACTTGAATAGCCAGGATCAAAAGAAGCCAAGATGCCAAATAGTATATGTGAGCAGAAATTGTTGTAATGTGATAACAGAATGCAAACAAACAGGATGTGGCAAAACCATCCAGGAACTGGCATATGCAAATGCTTTTCTTAAATAGTGGGCCCCATACAGTGGCTTAGGCATATCTGTCGTGTTAAACTTAATGGATAGCTTCTTTGTATTAACACTTTAAAAACAAAGATACAGTATGTATGTTTTTAGATTAGGAGAAAGCATTCTTATGTCAAAGATTTCCCATTAAATTGGATTTAGTTGTTAACATGCATCCAAAGCCAAGACTTTAGATAGTAGGCAGAGTAGAGAATTGTTAAAACTCTGTTGTTGTTTTTTTGCCATCTGTGTCCTATTCCTCTCCATGCCATGTATTGTAGACACAACAGTAAGTAAGAGGATTTTTACAAAGTGAGGAAATGCCATCTAATCCAGTTGGCAACAGAATCAGATTTAAAGGTCATTAGAGTCACATAAGCAAGATTTGCAAAGAAAAAATAAAGCACACTACACATTTGCACACATGAGCCACGCAATGCTACAACAAGCAACAACACTCTAGGTTTTTGTTGACTAGAGAGTGTTAGCACACACCATTGCATGAACTAATTTCTGCAAGTCACTGTCCACATGGTTTACATGAAGGCATAAATGGAAATTTGGTCCATATGCTGGGAGACAGCAACATGCAGACCAGAAGACCTAAAGGAGCAGTGAGGATCAGCCAAAGAGGTTCTATGTGATGCAACAGGAAAAGGAAGTACATCCAGTGATCATTAGACTAAAAACTGACCTTCAGCCAGCTGCCAGGCAGACAATAACCCTGCAGACACCCGAGAAGTTAAAAAGATGCTTTCAGAAGAATCCTGTTTTGGAGATTTCGTCTCATTTCCTGTCAAGACAGGACGTTATGGGAAATCCCCAACATATACATGGACAAAAACACATTTTTAGAAAAGTGAGAAATTAATAGTTATGCCACGTACACACGATCAGAATTCTCGTCGGAAAAATCTCTTATGGATTTCCCGTCGGAATTCCGACGGAATTCCGCTCAAACTGTCTTGCCTACACATGATCACACCAAATTCCGAAGGTCAATAACACCGTAACATACAACACGTTTGACGGCACTATAAAAGGGAAGTTTAATGCTTCCGAGCATGCGTCAAATTGTTTCTGAGCATGCGTCGGAATTTTGCGTGTCGGAATTGCATACACACAATCGGAATTTCCAATAGAAAGTTTTTCCGTAGGCTCTCAATCTAAAGTCCGTCGGAAATGCCGACAGAAAAAGACCAATGGGCATACACACGGTCGGAAAATCCGATGAAAAGCTCCCATCGGACTGTTTCCATCGGAAAATCAGGCCGAGTGTATTAGAACTTTTGACAATGGTTTTGTCATCTGTGCCTTTATGTGCTCAGTCACACCTCCCATTTCTTGTCACGAATCACAATGACATCTATAAAGGGGAGCTCTACCCAGTGTAGTTCTTCCCGAAGCTATCAAAAACTGAAATAAACATGACAGAATTTTAACGAAAATTTGAGCAGTTATATTTATCATTGCTAGCATGAACTATTTTTAAAGAAAATTAATGATAAGAAAACAAAATCAGAGTCCATATATTTCACCCACTGGTGCAGCTATTGATGTTTTGCGATTATCCATCATGTTTCTACAGTCTTATTGTCCAGCTTTTCCTATACCTTAACATTAAGCTCCAGAATAATTGGATTTTCTGCACTGGTTTACTTTCAGTACGAAAATCAGCTTAGCATATGTCATGTTTTTTCATTTCCAATAGATAAAATTAAAAAATGGACCAGCAGCCATTTTACTGGTGGATTCTAGAATTTCTTAAAACAAAATGAACACCAGAAATGGCTGAAATGATGTAAATGGGATTGTACATTGCTTTCATGCAATGTTTTGTTAGATTAAAAAATATAATGATTTCCAAAATGGGCCACGCTGATCTATACTCCATATTCTGATTGTTGTCATGACAACCCTACATACTGACAAGCCGCTGAATCTTTATTGCTTTTCTGCTTTAGTCGGAAATCGTGAAAGCAACCGACACGCTTAAAGGGCACTCAGACCTCAACATGTTAATGAGAATCATTTGTCTGTAAATCAAGCATAGCATTTTTTTAGTGCATTGGCTCTTCTGAAAATACAGATGTAAGCATATGTTGTGTATCAATTGTTACCACACCAATGTATAAGACTTGTAAATACTTTGACAGTTCCCGGATGAAATTAGCTGTTTTCAAAAAAAATGTAAAAGGGTCAACAGGCCACTAACACTTTACAAATGCAAAGTAAGTTTCCCTGCTGTTTATGCTTGTTGTGGTTAGCAGGTCTTGTTTTTCAATGGCAAAACCCAGTAGGCATCACACAACTTAGGCTGCCATTTAACACTTAGCAAATATGCCTCCTCATGGGACAAACTCTTTTTATCTTGGTTTTCTAGGGATAGGTTTATACAGTGCCCTAAAAAAGTATGCATATACCCTTGAATTTTTTACATTTTGTCATGTTACAACCAAAAACATACATTTATTTTATTGTGATTTTAGGTGATAGACCAACACAAAGTGGCACATAATTGTGAAGTGGAAGGAAAATGATAAATGGTTTCAATTTTTTTTACAAATAAATATCTGAAAAGTGTGGCGTGCATTTGTATTCAGCCCCCTTTACTCTGATACCCCTAACTAAAATCTAGTGGAGCCAATTACCTTCAGAAGTCACCTAATTAGTAAATAGAGTCCACCTGTGTGTAATTTAATCTAAGTATAAATACAGCTGTTCTTTGAAGCCCTCAGAGGTCTGTTAGAGAACCTTAATGAACAAACAGCATCATGAAGGCCAAGGAACACACCAGACGGGTCAGGGATAAAGTTGTGAAGAAGTTTAAAGCAGGGTTCGGTTATAAAAAAATATCACAAGCTTTGCACATCTCACGGAACACTGTTAAATCCATCATCTGAAAATGGAAAGAGTATGGCACAACTGCAAATGTACCAAGACATGGCCGGCCACCTAAACTGACAGGCCAGGCAAGGAGAGCATTAATCAGAGAAGCAGCCAAGAGGCCCATGGTAACTCTGGAGGAGCTGCAGAGATCCACAGCTCAGGTGGGAGAATCTGTCCACAGAACAACTATTAGTCGTGCACTCCACAAATCAGGCCTTTATGGAAGAGTGGCAAGAAAGAAAGCCATAAGAAGTTCCATTTGCAGTTTGCAGCCATGTCGGTACACAGCAAACGTGTGGAAGAAGGTGCTCTAGTCAGATGAGATCAAAATAGAACTTTTTGGCATAAAAGCAAAATGCTATGTGTGGCTCAAAACTAACACTGCACATCATCCTGAACACACCATCCCTACCGTGAAACATGGTAGTGGCAGCATCAATTTGTGGGGATGATTTTCTTTCACAGGGACAGGAAAGCTGGTCAGAGTTGATTGGAATATGGATGGAGACAAATACAGAGCAATCGTAGAAGAAAACCTGCTATAGTCTGCAAAAGACTTGAGACTGGGGCAGAGGTTCACCTTCCAGCAGGACAATGACCCCAAACATACAGCCAGAGCTACAATGGAATGGTTTAGATCAAAGCATATTCATGTGGCCGAGTCAAAGTCCAGACCTGAATCCAATCGAGAATCTGTGGCAAGACTTAAAAATTGCTGTTAAGAGATGTTCTCCATCCAATCTGACAGAGCATAGAAGCAAAGAAGAATGGGCAAAAATGTCACTCTTTAGAGATGCAAAGCTGGTAGCGACATAGCCAAAAAGACTTGCTGCTGTAATTGCAGCGAAAGGTGGTTCTACAAAGTATTGACTCAGGGGGGCTTAATACAAATGCATGCCACAGTTTTTACATATTTATTTGTGAAAAACTTTGAAAACCATTTATAATTTTCCTTCCATTTTACAATTATGTGCCACTTTGTATTGGTCTGTGACATAAAATCCCAATCAAATACATTTACATCTTTGGTTGTAACCAAATGTGGAAAATTTCAAAGGGTATGACTACTTTTTCAAGGCACTGTAGAAGGAGTCCTATTAAAGTGTGCAGCCATCCACCTTTTCTTTCTGCTGTCCACCTTTGCAAAATGGTTAAGCACCTGTATGTAAGGACCTAGGAAGGGATATTTTAGATCTACCTAAAGCAATGATTTGTTTGTTTGGCCTTCACTTCCTGTCCTGCTGGAAACATTTTACCAGACAGGAAATGAGGGTACCCCTCAAACAGCAACACAGACAAAAATAATGCCGCGTACACACGAAGGGACAATCATCATCGCGGGATTATCCTCTGGACTCAAGTCCAGCGGACAATCCAGCGGACAATCCCCTCGTGTGGGCGTCGGCGGACTTTTTGGCGCCAAAGTCCGGCGGACCAAAGTTTTAAGTTTGGTTTTAAAATTATCCGCTGGACTTGGCAGTCCGGCGGACAATCCCGCCGTTAGTAGGCTAGTCCGCCGGACTTTTTAAATGAACGGACTTGCCGCTCATCGGCAAGTCCGTTCATTTAGCACGTGACTTCAGGTACGTAGCTAGCGTAGGCAGTAAATGCCGGCGCGCTAGCTCCGTCACCTGGCATGGATTTAAAGGGAATCCCCACGCCGAAAAAAACGGCGTGGGGGTTCCCCCCAAATCCATCTCAGACCCTTATCCGAGCACGCAGCCCGGCAGGCCAGGAAAGGGGTGGGGACGAGCGAGCCCCCCCCCCTCCTGAGCCGTACCAGGCCGCGTGCCCTCAACATGGGGGGTGCCCTGGGGAAAGGGGGGCCGTGCGCCCCCCCCCACCCCAAAGCACCTTGTCCCCATGTTGATGAGGACAAGGGCCTCTTCCCGACAACCCTGGCCGTTGGTTGTCGGGGTCTGCGGGCGGGGGCTTATCGGAATCTGGGAGCCCCCTTTTATAAGGGGGCCCTCAGATCCCGGCCCCCCACCCTATGTGAATGAGTATGGGGTACGATGTACCCCTACCCATTCACCTAAGGTGTAAAATGTAAAGTAAAAAAAAACACACACACTTTTGAAAAAATCCTTTATTGCACTGCTCCGGGGGTCTTCTTCCGTCTTGGGGGTCTTCTCGCCGGACTCCTCCGCCATTTACCAAGCTCTTTTACCGAGCGGAGAAGTCCGGCTACCTTCTTCGTCGTCGCCGCCGTCGTCTGGGGGTCTCGATCCGCCTTCGGGGGTCTTCCGGGGTCTTCCGGGGTCTCTTCTGTTCTTGCCGCTGTCGTCGCTTTCTGCGCCGCCTTCTTCTTCTTCTTCCTTCTTCTTCTTCTTCTTCTTCTTCCGATGTTGACACGTCGCTCGCTCTGGCCGGAATGCCAGAGCCGCGCTGTGCTGGGACTTATATAGGGACAAGGGGACAGGGTCACATGCTCATGTCACATGGTGACCCCGCCCCCTTGTGATGTCACAGTCCCGGAGGATGCTGGGACTGTGACATCACAAGGGGGCGGGGTCACCATGTGACATGAGCATGTGACCCTGTCCCCTTGTCCCTATATAAGTCCCAGCACAGCGCGGCTCTGGCATTCCGGCCAGAGCGAGCGACGTGTCAACATCGGAAGAAGAACAAGAAGAACAAGAAGAAGAAGGAAGAAGAAGAAGAAGGAGGCGGCGCAGAAAGCGACGACAGCGGCAAGAACAGAAGAGACCCCGGAAGACCCCGGAAGACCCCCGAAGGCGGATCGAGACCCCCAGACGACGGCGGCGACGACGAAGAAGGTAGCCGGACTTCTCCGCTCGGTAAAAGAGCTTGGTAAATGGCGGAGGAGTCCGGCGAGAAGACCCCCAAGACGGAAGAAGACCCCCGGAGCAGTGCAATAAAATATTTTTTCAAAAGTGTGTGTGTTTTTTTACTTTACATTTTACACCTTAGGTGAATGGGTAGGGGTACATCGTACCCCATACTCATTCACATAGGGTGGGGGGCCGGGATCTGAGGGCCCCCTTATAAAAGGGGGCTCCCAGATTCCGATAAGCCCCCGCCCGCAGACCCCGACAACCAACGGCCAGGGTTGTCGGGAAGAGGCCCTTGTCCTCATCAACATGGGGACAAGGTGCTTTGGGGTGGGGGGGCCGCACGGCCCCCCTTTCCCCAGGGCACCCCCCATGTTGAGGGCACGCGGCCTGGTACGGCTCAGGAGGGGGGGGGGGGCGCTCGCTCGTCCCCACCCCTTTCCTGGCCTGCCGGGCTGCGTGCTCGGATAAGGGTCTGAGATGGATTTGGGGGGAACCCCCACGCCGTTTTTCGGCGTGGGGATTCCCTTTAAATCCATGCCAGGTGACGGAGCTAGCGCGCCGGCATTTACTGCCTACGCTAGCTACGTACCTGAAGTTACGTTCGAAATGAACGGACTGCTCCGTGTGTGGGCAAGTCCGTTCATTTTCAAAAGTCCCGCGGACTTTGTCCAGCGGACTGTCCGCCGGAGAAGTCCGGGCGTGTGTGGGCAAGTCCACACGCTCGGAAAGTCCGGCGAAGCCAGCTGGAAAGTCCGGCGTGATTGTCCGCTGGACTAGGTCCGCCGGGAAAAGTCCTGCACGTGTGTACGCGGCATTAGGAGATTGCACATGCACCTCAAATTTGCCAAGGCTTGAGAAGCAGATAGCTCGGGGTCACTCAGGATGACAGCATCTGGAACTTCCTCCTCCCAGCCACGTACTACTCCCAAGGGTCCTGGGGTTGGAAAGCCATTGCTTACAGATTTACGCATGTCTTCCTCTTCTTGGAAGCCTATGAAAGTGCCACAATGAGCCTTACGTCGTGCCGTACTCGCACAGGTACTTGTTGATGCCCTCTGCTGCATGTATAGCTGCTGCAGCATTGTCGAAGTCGAGTTCCACCTGGTGGGCATGTCACAAATCAGGCGGTTTACGGGGAGGGGAAATTCCCGCTGAATTTCAGCCAACTGAGCACTGGCTGTGTATGACAGTCTGAAATGGCTACAGACTCTTCTGGCCATCTTTAGCACATCTTTCAACCCTGGGTACGTATTTAGGAAACGCTGCACCACCAAATTGAGGACATGTGCCAGGCATGGCACATGTGTCAACTTTACCTGTCTAAAGGCTGACAGGAGGTTTGAGCCATTATCACACACCACCATTCCTGGCTCCAGCTGGCGTGGTGTGAACAACCTCTGGGCCTGTCCCTGCAGAGCTGCAAGAATCTCAGCTCTGGTGTGGTTCCTGTCCCCTAAACACACCAGCTGAAGCACTGGATGGCATCTTTTAGCCTGACTCATTGAATAACCCTTTGAACGCTTAGGTGTACCTGATGTTCATTGAGCAATTCTGCAGAGGAGGGAATGGAATTGGCGAAGGAGGAGGGGGTAGAGCTCACAGGTCTGGCATCATCACCACCAGCTGTATGGAGACGTGGGGGCACAACAATCTGCAGGACATAGCCCTGTCCTGCATCCTTTCGAGTTGCAAGTAGCATTACCCAGTGCGCTGTGAGCGAAATATATCATCCCTGCCCATGCTTGCTGAAACACGTGTCAGCAGTAAGGTGGATATTACGCTTGCCCAACGATGCTAGAGCATTTCCTTCCACATGATGGTGGATAGATGGAATGGCCTTACGTGAAAAGTATTAGCAACTGGGAACCTGTCATTGCGGTACAGCACATTGTGCGAATTCACGGAAGGGAGCCGAATCCACCAGGCTGAAAGGCAGAAGTTGGAGAGCCAAAAGCTTTGACAAGCTTGCATTTAGACGCTGGTCATGTGGGTGGCAGGGACTGTATTTTTTTTTCCGCTGCAGCAGATGTGGCAGAGAAATTTGCCAGCTACAGTCTACAGCTGGTGGTGTGCTGCTGGCAGATGTGCTGCTAGGACCTGGGATACCCTGTGCTATACCATCAACCCTGTCAGTGGAGGCTGCTGAGAGGTAATGATTAGGAATAGCAGGGGCAGACTGAAGTGGGTAAGGAGGAGGAGGGACAGATTTTTGCCCCTTTTGTGTGGCTTTTAGGTGCTCTTGCCAACGAGCTGAGTGGTTGGACGTTAAATGCCTTGTTAAGCATGCTTTACATAAATGCCTGGTGTTTTTGCCACGTTTGATGTGCCTGAGACACAGTTTGCATATAGCAACAGTGTGCTCTGCTGCAGATGTGCTGAAAAAGGCCCAGGCAGCTGAACTTTGGGAAGTAGGCCGGGAGATAACAGCTGCAGAATGTGATGGAATAGGGTGGCTGCTCTCTACTCTTTCTTGATGTCAGCCTCCTTGGGATTGTGCCGCCTCACCTGAAGTTTTCTCCTCTGCTCTATCTGGCACCCAAGTTGCATCAGTAAACTCATCATCATCTCCTCCATCTTCATCATCATCATTACCACTGGAGAAAACTTACGCAATACGCTGCAGCTGGGGGAACATGAATGCCAATTTGTCTACCAGTGTTCTCCCCTCTCTCTAGGCTCATGTTCCTGTCATCCTCAACCTCAGAACCAACATCTGAATCCAGTAATGGCTGGGCATCATAAAGGCGCAAGTGGCTGACTCTGTGGTCAAATAACTCAGCTGACTCCTCCATGGCTGATGTTGGGCTATGGCAGGAATAGATGTGGAGATGTGGACAAGGAGGCAGGTTTATCCACTCTGGCAACTGCAGGGGACTGCACACTTGTCTCTGCTTGCATGACAGAGGATGAGGAGCATGAGGAAGGTTTGGTAAGCCAGTCCACCACCTCCCCTGCATGCTGTGGCTGGATAGCATGGGCAAACCCACTAAACAGAGTAAATGATCCCCTGCCTGAGGACTAAGCACCACGTCAACCTTTGTTGCTGGCCCCCTTACAGTGCCAAGGGAACGTCTGCCTCTCCTTGTTGTCCTCCCAGACATTATTGGGAGGGAGGGAGGGGGTGGTGCTTATAAGCAAATGTAAAGAAAAAGTGGAAATTTGTACATAGATGCACTTTAATCAATGTAAAGTGGTGTTTGGTGCATTTTAATTTGAGTAGTCACACTACACAGACACTCTCCACGGATACACTATAATATACTGCAATATAATGCACCAAAGTGACCCACAGAACTATATGGCATTAAACTTGCAGTAACGCATACAGAAGTAAATGGTGTTAAACTTGCAGTAACGCACACAAAAGTAAATGGCGTTAAATTTGCAGTAACACACAAAACTATATGGCATTAAACTGGCAGTAACGCACACAAAACTATATTCAGTTAAACTGGCAGTAATGCACACAGAACTATATGGCGTTAAACTGACAGTAAACACACAGAACTATATGGCGTTAAACTGGCAGTAATGCACAAAACTATATGGTGTTAAACTGGTAGTAACGCACACAGAAGTAAATGGCATTAAACTTGCAGTAACGCACAAAACTATATTTCGTTAAACTGGCAGTAACGCACACAGAACTATATGGCGTTAAACTGGCAGTAACGTACACAGAACTATATTCTGTTAAACTGCCAGTAATGCACACAGACGTAAATGGCGTTAAACTTGCAGTAAAACACACAAAACTATATTGCATTAAACTGGCAGTAGTGCACACAAAACTATATGGCGTTGAACTTGCAGTAATACACACAGAACCATACGGCCTTTACTGGCAGTAACGCACACAGAAATATATGTCGTTAAACTGGCAGTAACGCACAAAACGATATGGCGTTAAACTTTCAGTAACGCACACAGAAGTAAATGGCGTTAAACTTGCAGTAACGCAAAAAACGATATGGCGTTAAACTGGCAGTAACGCACAAAACTATATGGCGTTAAACTGCAGTAATGCACACAGAAGTAAATGGCGTTAAACTGGCAGTAACGCACACAGAAGTAAATGGCGTTAAACTGGCTGTAACGCAATCAAATAGACGGTGTTCATCCGTCATTACACTGGCGCTATCTGAACTGTCCCTACTCTAGCTATACACTAATGTAAAGATTACTGACACGGTCTCACTACACTACACTGAAACTATCTGAGCTGTCCCTACTCTACACTAATGTATGTATGAATGACACGGTCTCACTACACTACAGTGAAACTATCTGAGCTGTCCCTACTCTAGCTGCAGACTGTGCAAAGCTGAATGGTGGTCCTCCTAACTACACTCACACTATCCCTAGACTGACACTAAACAAATATTCTACACTGACAATTGAAGCAAAAAAGCACAGTACAGCACACTAACTAATAGCACTGAACAAAGCCCTGTTCTATCTCTCTCCATGTCGAAATCACACTGAAAATGGCTGCCATTAAAAGAATACTTTTATACTGTGGGGTGGGAATGAGCCATGATTGGATAAAGTCATGATGACAGTGTCCAATCATGACTCTGACAGTGCTCTGGTCCCTGATTGGCTGAAGCTTTCACTCCCTCAGCCAGTCAATGAATGCAATGATCGCATTAAAAATGCTGCACTATACAAGGTATAAGCATAAAGCCTCTGAACTGGTAAAAATATATCCTCTACACCGTGGTAATAATAATGTATAAAATATATGATGAAAGAATATATAAAATAACAAGTGCTTAATAACTAGAGTTGAGCGGACACCTGGATGTTCGGGTTCGGCGGGTTCGGCCTAACTTTGGAAAAAAGTCCGGGTTCGGGACCGAACTTGACCCGAACTTGACCCCGAACTCCGAACCCCATTGAAGTCAATGGGGACCCGAACTTTTGAAGACTAAAATGGCTGTAAAAAAGTAATGGAAAGGGCTAGAGGGCTGCAAATGTTAACAAAATGTTGTTAAGAGCATGGCAAGAGATCTGCAAACAAATGTGGATAGGGAAATAACTTAAAATAACATAAAAAAATAAAAAATAAAAATAAAATGCTGGAGGCCCCCTTCTCAGCAGAAGAGGTACAGGAAGTCATTAAGAACCTCATAAACTCAACGGCATGATGCCGCACATATGGTGGGAATACCCCAGAATACGCACTTTCTGGAAAAAATGATTCAATTTAATGGATAAGATAGTGGGAAAATAAAATACTTGGAAATTTAAAAAATGAAAAAAATTATAATCTTGACCTAGGAGGACGAGGTTCAAATGGAGTAGGAGGTTGAGGTGGCGGTGGATGTGGCGGTGTAGGTGAAAGCGGCGGTGGAGGAGGACAAGGTAGCCAACACTGGTTCAAAAATACAACAATGGCTGGGTAAGGCTAGTGGTGAATGATGTGTCGAATTCTGTCCCCCGACGCATAGTGTCCGCCCTGTACTGCGCTTGCTCAGTACGTAGGACAAGGGGATTTTGAAACTCTCCGAAGACGATGCGCGGTGACTCAAGGTTCAAGCCACATCATCCGAGGTTGAAGCCTAGCCAAGCGAGCCCGTGAGGGGCCCTGTTACTATGTGTTACTGTATGTCCACTTGGATGGTCGGGCTTGAACCTGCACTCACTGCGCAGGCGACGTTCATCTTTGGAGATTTTGTGAATCTCCTTGTCCTCCGTACTGCGCAAGCACTGCACCTGCGCAGTAAGTGGCCGGACACTATCCGATAGCAAGACAGTTTTCGTCAGAACACCGGTATATGTGTCTATTCTGCACAAGGTACGGACAAGTCCTGTGGGATCCATGCCTGGTTCATTTTAATGAACGTGAGCTTGTCCACATTGGCTCTGGACAGGCGGCTGTGCTTGTCTGTGATAACTCCCCCTGCCGTGCTAAATACACGTTCAGATAATACACTGGCTGCAGGGCAGGCCAGCACCTCCAAGGCGTAAAGGGCAAGCTCAGGCCATGTGCCCAATTTGGAGACCCAGAAGTTGAAGGGGGCAGACCCGTCATTCAGTACGTGTAGGCGTGTGCACACAAACTGCTCCACCATGTTGGTGAAATGCTGCCTCCTGCTAAGACGTTCCATCTCAGCTGGTGGTTCTGGTTGTTGTGGCGTGCTGACAAAGCTTTTCCACATTTCGGCCATGCTAACCCTGCCTTCCGAGGTGCTGGCGGTGCCCCGGCTGCGTTGGCAACCTCTTTCTCCTCCTCTGCCTTCGCCTTGTGCTTCCACCGTACCCCCGCTGCCAAGTGGGAATGCCACCAGCAGCGCGTCTACCAGTGATCACGCTCCAGTGAGGTAATTAAGGATGGCACTGTCAGCAACCCAATCTACTATCGCCTGTACTTGTCCTGGCCTCAACATTCGTACAGCCTCATTAGGCGTGCCAAAATACCGCTGCAGGCTTTGTCGCCTACTCGCACCTAAGGAAGGTGTTTCACTAGTGCGTGTAGCTGGCACAGATCGACCACGTCCTCTCCCTGCAACAGGAGCGCCACCAGCAGCACCACGACCCGGGCCACGTCCCCTTTTTGATGATCTCCTCATATTTTCAAAATTTATGATCTCGCCCTAAATGGGTGTTTTTGTCAATAGCGGAATACACGTACAGTGTCTAAAGCGTTTATAAACACGCAGAAAATGCTATTGGGAAAAAAAAAAACACTGCAAAATTAAATTTTTTTGCAATGTTTTTCCAATATCAGAATACACGGACAGTGTCTAAAGCGTGTATGAACACGCAGAATATGCTATTGGGAAAAAAAAAACACAGCAAAATTTAATTTTTTTGCAATGTTTTTCCAATATCAGAATACACGGATAGTGTCTAAAGCGTTTATGAACACGCAGAAAATGCTATTGAAAAAAAAAAACACCGCAAAATTAATTTTTTTTGCAATGTTTTTCCAATATCAGAATACACGGACAGTGTCTAAAGCGTGTATGAACACGCAGAATATGCTATTGGGAAAAAAAAACACTGCAAAATTTAATTTTTTTGCAATGTTTTTCCAATATCAGAATACACGGATAGTGTCTAAAGCGTTTATGAACATGCAGAAAATGCTATTGGGAAAAAAAAAAACACAGCAAAATTAAATTTTTTTGCAATGTTTTTCCAATATCAGAATACACGGATAGTGGCTAAAGCGTTTATGAACACGCAGAAAATGCTATTGGGAAAAAAAAACTCTGCAAAATTAAATTTTTTTGCAATGTTTTTCCAATATCAGAATACACGGATAGTGTCTAAAGCGTTTATGAACACACAGAAAATGCTATTGGGAAAAAAAAACACACCGTAAAATTAATTTTTTTTGCAATGTTTTTTCCAATATCAGAATACACGGACAGTGTCTAAAGCGTGTATGAACACGCAGAAAATGCTATTGGGAAAAAAAAAAAACACTGCAAAATTAAATTTTTTTGCAATGTTTTTCCAATATCAGAATACACGGATAGTGTCTAAAGCGTTTATGAACATGCAGAAAATGCTATTGGGAAAAAAAAAACACAGCAAAATTTAATTTTTTTGCAATGTTTTTCCAATATCAGAATACACGGATAGTGTCTAAAGCGTTTATGAACACGCAGAAAATGCTATTGGGAGAAAAAAAAACACAGCAAAATTTATTTTTTTTGCAATGTTTTTTTCCAATATCAGAATACACGGATAGTGTCTAAAGCGTTTATGAACACGCAGAAAATGCTATTGGGAAAAAAAAACACCGCAAAATTAAATTTTTTTGCAATGTTTTTCCAATATCAGAATACACGGATAGTGTCTAAAGCGTTTATGAACACACAGAAAATGCTATTGGGAAAAAAAAACACACCGTAAAATTAATTTTTTTTGCAATGTTTTTCCAATATCAGAATACACGGACAGTGTCTAAAGCGTGTATGAACACGCAGAAAATGCTATTGGGAGAAAAAAAAAAAAAAACACTGCAAAATTAAATTTTTTTGCAATGTTTTTCCAATATCAGAATACACGGATAGTGTCTAAAGCGTTTATGAACATGCAGAAAATGCTATTGGGAAAAAAAAAACACAGCAAAATTTAATTTTTTTGCAATGTTTTTCCAATATCAGAATACACGGATAGTGTCTAAAGCGTTTATGAACACTCAGAAAATGCTATTGGGAGAAAAAAAAACACAGCAAAATTTATTTTTTTTGCAATGTTTTTCCAATATCAGAATACACGGATAGTGTCTAAAGCGTTTATGAACACGCAGAAAATGCTATTGGGAAAAAAAAACACCGCAAAATTAATTTTTTTTGCAATGTTTTTCCAATATCAGAATACACGGACAGTGTCTAAAGCGTGTATGAACACGCAGAATATGCTATTGGGAAAAAAAAAAACACTGCAAAATTTAATTTTTTTGCAATGTTTTTCCAATATCAGAATACACGGATAGTGTCTAAAGCGTTTATGAACATGCAGAAAATGCTATTGGGAAAAAAAAAAAACACAGCAAAATTTAATTTTTTTGCAATGTTTTTCCAATATCAGAATACACGGATAGTGGCTAAAGCGTTTATGAACACGCAGAAAATGCTATTGGGAAAAAAAAACTCTGCAAAATTAAATTTTTTTGCAATGTTTTTCCAATATCAGAATACACGGATAGTGTCTAAAGCGTTTATGAACATGCAGAAAATGCTATTGGGAAAAAAAAAAAACTCTGCAAAATTTAATTTTTTTGCAATGTTTTTCCAATATCAGAATACACGGATAGTGTCTAAAGCGTTTATGAACACACAGAAAATGCTATTGGGAAAAAAAAACACACCGCAAAATTTAATTTTTTTGCAATGTTTTTCCAATATCAGAATACACGGACAGTGTCTAAAGCATGTATGAACACGCAGAAAAAGCTATCGGGAAAAAAAAACACAGCAAAATTAATTTTTTTTGCAATGTTTTTCCAATATCAGAATACACACAGAGTATGGTGTACCTCTTACTAAAATATGCAGTGCAGTGATGGTGCACTGAGCTTGCAGGTAAAACTTATATTTTGTCTGGCACTGGATTCATGACACTGTTAAAAGACTGTGCACTGCACCCCAGCCAGGGTACAATTGATTTAGGAATCTCTTGAATAATTCTCTCTGCCTCTTTCTCTTCCTTACTAAAGAAACTCTCTACTCTACTCTAGCTATATATAGAGGCTGGGTCACATGCTGCACTGCCCAATCACAGCCATGCCATTAGTAGGCATGGCTGTGATGGCTTCTAAGGGCACACTAGTGAAACTAGCGTTGATTGGCTGCCCTGCAGCTTGTAAAAGGCGCCAATACATCGCCGAACACCGGACCCGAACCCGAACATACACCCAAAAGTCCGGTACGGACCCGAACTTTACAGTTCGGGTTCGCTCAACCCTATTAATAACCAAATAATAAAGTGACAATGTGCATTCATATAGTGATGAAAAATATTAAAGCAAATAAGTCAGTGGAAATCTAAATAGATCCAAATGCTGGAATTATAAAAAAGTGCTTAAGTGCACTGTGCAAAGTTCCAATTGATCCAATTTACAGGTTCTCCACACTCTCACTCAGGTGCTCCCCCCATGTAATGAAGGCTCACCTTAAGGTGTGTGACCTTGCTGTTAAGCTTGGCCAATACACGCTTTGGAACCACTACAGGGTTCAGCAGTGCGGCGGACGCACTGCTGAACCCTGTAGTGGTTCCAAAGTATATAGGTGGTCCCATATACCTTATCTGTAATCAGTTGGGTATTTTATGAATATTCCATCCCTATCCAAGTTAAATTACCTCAATAAAAATACAAAAACAAAGTTCAAGGACTGGTTTTCTGCCTGAGGGTGAATGAGAACTGTGTGCCTGGCTGGGCAGGGTGATGGATGAACCACAATACTCAGCAGCCCTTAAGGGGTTACCACTACATATCATTATGGACAGACTATGTATATTACATCATGAAAAAAACTTTGTGTATTATCTCATTACGGACAGACTGTGTATATTATGGACAACAAAATATTTGCTTACTTTGATGGTAGATCAACTAGGGACTTTGAAGGGAGAATATGGATGGACAAATTTTGGAAGTAAAACCTGCATGACCGATTTGATAGCCCATTATTATCAAATAAGCATTAAATAGGTTACTATGCACCGCTAAGCACTAAAAAATCCATGTTCCTTATAAAGAGTCAGGTTATGTTTGTAAAATAGAGGACGCATACAGAGCAAATTCTTTTATGGGTCTTCCATCCATCCCCCTGCCTGAACAATTGTCTGAGTGCTCTGGGGCACCCTTGTGTTTTCAAACTGAAAATGCATAATGGTTGCAAAATCAGTAATATGTCAATATAATGTTCTCATATGTTCTTGTTTTGTAACATGGAAAAACACTTGACTCATTAACATCTAGCAAATGAGAATCTCATGTAATGCTCGGCAGTATGTGCACTGTAATAGAAGCTTTCCTATTTCAGCACAAGTCACGTGGCATTGATTATCTGTCTGGGGAGTAATTTATTTGCTATTGTGCCACATGACAATGTCTTTAAAGCTCTTTTAGAGGTAAAGTATAAACCTTTCATAATATATGGAATGATTTATCAAGCCTGACTTCTTGTGTGACAGCCAGGCAAACAATTTGTACATTTTAAATGCATTTATATAAAAACTACCCAGCCTAGCTTTCTCCAAAAATCTGTCAGTAGGAAAGCATACAGTGCAACTTCTAGGTATTTGCAAGAAACAAAATTAGTGAACAACCGCTAGATAATAATCGTAAAAAAATATCAGCAGTACAATTTAATATTTGCTGCAAAGTGCTAAAATGTATGTGAACCCTACCCCCCCCCCCCCCCCACACACACACACACCTTTAAATTACAATCAGTTCCCAAATGTTTTGTCTGCAAGTACAGAAAAATACCTGTTGAATCCGTGCAATTCCAACTTCTGTTTCTGATGTTCACACAGTAAATTGAGTAAATATTAACTTCAATTATCTTATATTATTTGAGTTATGCAAGAGTTGACAGGACTTCCTTTTCATATGACGAGATAATTAAAGCGAATCACCACAAAGTGCCCCTTTACCTACCATGCTCAGTCACAGGGCTTCTTTAACTCCTTTCCCCACATCCCCCTGGGCTCCTACAAGCCCCTGTTCTTCTGGACATGCTCAGGGAATATACGTTTGTCTGCTTCCCTCCCTCAACAGCTCAGAGAGATTGCACCTGATGAGGCAGAGATGGCTGGGCATGTGATCTTCAGCCAGGTGTATGGTTCTCCACTTCAAGTCCCTGCATATGGGGAGCCAAGCAGGAGCCCAATAGCACAAGACTTCTACAGAAGACCCACACACTGGGCAGAGCATTTCTCTAATTGGTCCCAGAGTACTATGCTTCCAATGGGGTGGTCCTGCATCTCCAGACACTCGCCTGTGTTACCAGACTCAAGACCTCTCCAGTTGCTTGCCTGTGTTACCAGCCCCAAGATCCTTCCAGCTTTTCACCTGTGTTACCAGACCTAGCCTGGATTTCACTGTGAGAGACGATGCCTGTGATGATAAGTGCAAGAAACTGTTTATGTACAGAACCGCTTATTGAAGTTTTATTTCTTCTCCAGTCCCTCTTACTATAGAGCCTTGGAGAGACCATACTGTATTGCCACCTAGTGCCCTAAATGAGCTGCATACATTGCTTTGAGGAGCTCTTGTTTTCAGAGCTTCATCATCTGGTAAAATAGTTTTGTACCGTATATGTCCTGATCCTGCTGAAATTGTTAATCCTACTTTGCAAATATTTTGTAAACTTACACATCAAGTTAAATTTGGCATCACTGAACAAGATTGGCCATGTCGGAATTTGGGGCAGGGAGTGGTGCAATAACAGTATTCGGTAGTGATGTTCTGGGTGGAAGCCGGCCAGTTACCACCCCTGCAATAATGATCCCCTTATTCCTGGTCAGATACCTACTACAACATCTACCCAAGTACACAAGCTTAGGTCAGGACTTTGATAAATCAATCAGGAATTTGCAGGCTCTGATCTGATCATATGGGATCCCGCCCACCCAGCAGGCAAAACTAGCCATTTACACTTAAGAGGGAGAAGTAAGAAGGTTAATACTGCACCTCCCAAATGAAGATCAGGATTCCATTGACAAGCTAGTTAACCGCTTAGAAGAAGCATACAGCCAAGCAGTACTATTAGTTTACCATACGTCTTACTTAATTGGCAGAAAGCAGAGAGCAGAAGAATATATTCTACAATATTCACTGGAACTTCAACACATGCTGCCATAAGGGACTGAGGAGGACATATAGCTGAAGGAACAATTTGTAGATGGCCTGCTGTCTGACAAGGTCAAGAGAGAAAGATGGGTGCAACACCAATATTAAGTTCCATGAATTGTTAGAAATGGCCATAGAGTGTCCGACATACAGGTCTGGATGTACCCACGTCCATTGTAGACACGAAAAAATTATAGCTCTACCTGCAACCCAACAGACAGCTCCATGGGAGATGACCATCCAGAAATTTATTTTGGGGATGGTTCAGCTTCAGAGTTATCCCTGTTATAACTATCCCCAATTTTGTAAACTCTATAACTTTTGCGCAAACCAATCAATAATTGCTAATTGCAATTTTTTTTACCAAAAATATGTAGAAGAATATGTATCGGCCTAAACTGAGGAAAAAAAAATGTTTTTTTATATATTTTTTGGGGATATTTATTATAGCAAAAAGTAAAAAATATTGCATTTTTTTTCAAAATTGTCGCTCTATGTTTGTTTATAGCGCAAAAAATTAAAACCGCAGAGGTGATCAAGTACCACCAAAAGAAAGCTCTATTTTGTTTGGGAGCCACGTCGCACGACCGCGCAATTGTCAGTTTAAAGCGACGCAGTGCCGAATCGCAAAAAGGGGCCTGGTCCTTTGGCTGCAAATTGGTCCAGGGCTTAAGTGGTTAAGGGACCCATTTCTCTTCTACTGATTTACAGAACTCTCCCCACACTCTCTTCCTCTCCATAACACAATGGGGAGGTGTTCTGCATCTAAAAGGAAGAACGGAGCAGGGCTTATAACACTGCTTGGGATTCAGTGCAGTAGAGAAAGACAGCACAGGAAATTAAGAGCTCAATTTTATTAGACAGAAAACCCTTCTTGGTGTGCTTCCTGCAAACTAGTTTCATATTCCCTCTATTTTTGGCCATTGTGTCAACTTTACAAGAAGATACTACTTTTCCAACAAGACTACACTGCAATAACAACATTGTGCAAAGGACACATAACCTAAAATAATCAGTTCTTTAGACCAGGGGTAGGAAACTTTAACCACTTATACACCTTCCTGCCCAGACCAATTTTCAGCTTTCAGCGCTATCACATTTTGAATGACAATTGCACAGCCATGCTATGCTGTACCCAAACAATTTTTTTTAAATTTTTACCCACAATTAGAGCTTTCTTTTGGTGGTATTTGATCACCACTGGGGTATTTATTTTTTGCGCTACAAATAAAAAAAGACAGTTAAAAAAAAAGTTTTTCTTAGTTTCTGTTAAAAAACGTTGTAAATAAGTTTTCTCCTTCACTGATGGGCACTGATGGGGCTGTATTGACGGGCACTGATGGGGCAGTACTGACTGGCACTGATGAGGTGGCACTGGTGAGGTGACACTGATGGTGAAGCACTTAAATGCAGCACTGATGGGCACTGATCGGCGGCACTGATAAGTAGCACTGGTGGACACTGATAGGTGGCACTGATATGCAGCACTGATGGGCACTGATAAGTGGCACTGATGGGCACTCATAGGCGGCACTGATGAGCACTGATAGGTGGCATTGGGCACTGATAGGTGGCACTGATGATGAGGCATTTAAATGCAGCACTGATGGGCACTGATAAGCAGCACTGGCAGGCACTGAAATGTGGCACTGATATGCAGCACTGATGGGCACTGATAGGTGGCACTGATGGGCACACATAGGTGGCACTGATGGGCACTGATAGGCAGCACTGATGCGCACTGATAGGTGGCACTGATGGGCGCTGATAGGTGGCACTGGTGGGCATGTACAGGCGGCACTGATGGGCACTGATAGGCACTGATGGACACCACCAATAGACTGCACTGTTTGGTAGCACTGATCAGGGGGCACTGGCAGGCATCAGTGTGGGGGAACAGTGCCATCCCTATTGGGCATTGATTGACATACCTGGTGGTCATGGGTGGGCATCCCTGGTGGTCCTGGGTGGACATCCCTGGTGATCCTGGGTGGGCATCCTCTGGGGGGGGCTGCACTGATAATCAATCAATGCAGACCACCCCCTGTCAGGAGAGCAGCTGATCGTCTCTCCTCTACTCGCGCCTGTCAGCCTGAGTGGAGGAAAAGCTGATATATGGCTCTTCCTGTTTACACTGTGATCAGCTGTGATTGGACACAGCTGATCACGTGGTAAAGAGCCTCCGTCAGAGGCTCTTTACCTCGAACGGAGATGCAGTGTGTCTAAACGACACGGGCGCGCGCTAGTGGCTTAACCTGCTGGACGTCATTGACGTAACTGAAACACTTTGCACAGTTCGTATCGTTATATGGCGAGCGGGAAGTGGTTAAGGAGGTGGAGATCTACCTGAACGATATGGCAGAAGTCAAAGATCACCAGGCACAGTGTCACCTTCTCACACCTGATTTAAACCTCTAATTGCCACACCACCGCTTGCAATCGCATGCAGTGCATGGCAATCATAGGTTTAAATCAGGTGGTGAGGAGGCAACATATTGCCTCCTCAACACCTGTCAAACACACTCAAATCTATTTTCAGATGAGCAGCAGTGCTTTCTGCACTTGTGATTGAGCCCTTAGTTGCATTCGGCATAGACACCCTTATGCCGCGTACACACGATCGGAAATTCCACCAGCAAAAGTCAGTTGAGAGCTTTTGGTCGGAAAATACGACTGTGTGTATGCTCCATTGGACTTTTGCTGGCGGGATTCCAGCCAGCAAAAGATTGAGAGCAGGTTCTCAATTTTTTGGTCGGAAAAAGTTTTGATCGGAAATTCCAATCGTCTGTACCAATTCCGACATGCAAAATTCCTACGCATGCTCGGAAACAATTCGACGCATGCTTGGAAGCATTGAACTAATTTTCTCGGCACGTCGTAGTGTTGTACGTCACCACGTTCTTGACGGTCGAAAGTTCAGTGAACTTTTGTGTGACCGTGTGTATGCAAGCCAAGCTTGAGCGGAATTCCGCCTGAAAAATCTTGGATGGTCAAGAACGAGGTGACGTACAACACTACGACGAACCGAGAAAATTAAGTTCAATGCTTTAGAGCATGCGTCGAATTGTTTCCACTCATGTGTATGCAGCATAAGGGCTTGTTCACAAGGGGGTAGAACCCTGTAATTGAGTCGTGGTTATACCGCCCCCAATCCATACCCCCTTTAGCTGCTGAGGCAGCAGCCAAAGGTGTACACATGCCACGGCAGGAATTAAGCCCCCTGTTGCTTTAGGTGGGTGCTACCACCTTCCAATCGTGACCCATTCAAGTAAATTTGGGCTATTCTGCAAGTGCCCCACAACTGCATGCCTTTGTGGGGTCCAAGGGGTTAAAGCAGGTGGTGAGAAAGCAACACATTGCTGGCTGCTTTAACCCCTTGTTTGCTGTACTGCACAAGGTTGTAGGGCACTTGCAGAGCAGCCTCATTCACTTGAATGGGTCATGCTTCACAGGTGCTACACCCGCCAACCATGACAGGGTGTACAACTCCTGATGTGGCTGCGACATGTGTACACCCCTGACAACTGCAGCTAAAGGGGGTGCGGTTGGGGGTGATAAAAACACAACTAAACTATGGGGTTTTACCACCCCCCAAATTGCAAATGTAAATGTACCCTTCCGGTTCTGATGCCCCTATAAGGCTGCTTTCACACTGGCCAGCACCGAGCATGCAGCACAGTGCATCTGCAACTTCCCTGGGTTAGCTGCGCTTTGCCATAGACTTTTATATCCTGCAGGTGTGGTACACTTTCTGAAAGCACACCAAAACTCCTGCATTCAGGTGCAGGTACACTGCACTGCACCCGCAGAGCGGGTAAACCACAGCGCCATGGGTGTCCGCAAATACAGGCAAGGCGGGGCTCTTGCCCCCCCCTGGAATTATCAGGTGTTGGCTTTCATACTGTCAGTGTCAGTGTGTGCTGTGTTTAAATGTCCACGGCGCTGCAATCGCGGCCGCCACAGACTTTTTTTCCTACATCTGTTTGCCTGCTGTTTTCACACTGACACTGTCCAGTGTCCTCCGCTCCGCAGCTCAGCCTTTCCGCCCTCCTCTTCAGTGATTGGCTGCCTGTGTAGTGTAGGTGTGTCTCATCGTGTTGTGGCTCCGCCCACTCAAGTGCATGCCGCCGAGTGATATGCTGGCCTGGCACTGGCAGTCTGTGAGCCGCCCAGTGACATGTTAATGCTACCTGTGCTGTGCCTAGGCAACAAGAACAACGAGGAACCACAGGTAACAGCAGTTATTAGCAGCCAGGACTTCAAGAGGCAGGAGGAAGAACATTTTGATTGATTTATTGCTAGATTTTCTGGGAAGATATATATGTGTATTTAGTGTATTATGTTGATGAGATAATTCATGATCATGTGACGTCTTCTTCACTTTGTAAGTTACTACTCAGGCCAGGCTACCAGACCAGTCCATACCAAGCATGTTTTCATCAAGATCAAAATATATATGGCCAAAACACAATGGCAGCCCGTGCATTAAGGGCACACGGGAGCGCCACCCCCTTTTTCCTGCCACCCCTCTATCACCTATAGATAGATTCATGCATTGCATGAATCTATCTATGGCCGCTGCTGCCATCCCCTACTCAGGCGCCCAGACCCTTTTCGGGCACAGGACGCCTGAATTACAGCGGCGGGGGGGGGGGGGGGACGGACTTTGAGCGAGGATATCTGAATGATGTCTGTAGCTACAGACATCATTCAGATATTGCCGTTTTCAGCCCTACACCATAAGAATGATCATAGCGACTGTGGCACCGCTTGATCGTTCTTACTGGAGGTGAGAGGGGACCCCCCTCCCGCCACCCTCCGGTGCTTCTACCGACTCACCGCTACGATCAGTGAGTCAGACAGAGGATCCGCCGGCCCCGGATGTTGATCATAGAGATTTCCAGCGGACCAGATGGTCGCCGGAGTCTCTATGATCATCGGAGGCTGAGATGTGGGGTCTTATTAACCCCCATATCTCACTGTAAAGAGGACCTGTCATATTCCTATTACAAGGGATGTTTACATTCCTTGTAATAGCAATAAAAGTGATCCAAAAAAATATATTTTTTCAAAAAAGTGTCAAAATAAAAAAAGAAAGTATAATTAACAATAAAAATCACCCCTGTCCCCTGTCCCCGTGCGCTCGAACGCAGAAGTGAGCGCATACGTAAGTCCCGCCCACATATGAAAACGGTGTTCAAACCATACATGTGAGGTATTAACACGAACGTTGGAGCGGGAGCAATCATTTTGTCCCTAGACCTCCTCTGTAACTCAAAACATGCAACCAGTAAAAAAAATATCAAGCGTCGCCTATGGGGATTTTTAAGTACTGAACTTTGGCTCCATTCCACGAGTGTGTGCAATTTTTAAACGTGACATGTTAGGTATCTATTTACTCGGCGTAAGTTCATCTTTCACAATATGCCAAAACATTGGGCTAACTTTGCTTTTTTTTTTTTTTATTTTTTTAAGCACAAAAATGTTTCTTTCCCAAAAAAACACGTTAGAAAAATTGCTGCGCAAATACCGTGCGGGATAAAAAGTTGCAACAACCGCCATTGTATTCTCTAGGGTCTTTGCAAAATTAAACACATATAAAATGTGTTTAATGGGGGGTTCTATGTAATTTTCTAGTAAAAAAATTATGATTTTTACATGTAGGAGAGAAATGTCAGAATTGGCCTGGGTGGGAAGTGGTTAAGCTTTTGCATCAGGTTTCTCAAACCTTTGCCTGCCTGCCTGAGCTTTATGTGATAATGACTAAGCCCCTCCCCTTCACGACATTGCGAAAAGGGGCTGAGCATGGGTGTCCATAAAATTATGCCCCCCCCCCCCCCTGAAAAAAGTTCTGCGGACGCCCATGCACAGCGCATCAGTCTGATTATACTATTATGCCCAGTGTACTGCTTCACACTGACCTGAAGATCTACTGGTTACTGACCCCCGCTTTAGACCATCACAAATAAAAGCAAAAAGACAGACTTTTTGTTTATTTTTTTTCTTCTAAACCCATGTTAATATGTTTAGTTTCTTTTATGGAAAATTTGCAAATGTCTAAGCTCACCTATTATTTCAACACTTTTTTCTTTCAACATTTTCTTGGCTATTTCCACACAAATCTATAATAATATGATTGTATCTTCTCTTTCTCCACTTTGAAAAAGCGTCAATTTAAACTGCATCATGCTGCAGAAATAAATCTGAACTAAAATATGAAATATGAATATTTTGTATTTAAATTGTCTCTGGGAGCAGTCAAGGTCATAAATAAATCTTTTATATAAATGTACTGTATACAGTATATGTACAGTATCTACAGTTACTCAGTAGCACCCCAATTGGCTACAGCTTTCTTAAAGTAAAAAGGCATTCTCTTTTCAGGTCTTTTATAGAATATCTAAGACAAATAAAATATTTTCTTTGCACACACTCGTGTGAGAAATAAGTGATTTTTTTTTTTTTTTTTGATTTTCTTTTACATTGCAGCAGTTACACTCCACATGACTTATATTCTTATTGAAAAGTTATTTGTACAATCCCAAAGAAAGAATAGACAGGTCAAAGCTGCATACCACACACCACGGTTCTACAATATTATCTAATAGATTTAATATATTAAACTGCATCTAAGCTACACCATCAGTCAGACAAAAAGCAAATGAGACTCCACAAGGATCATTTTGCAAAGGATGTGTTAGAAGACCAGGGATGGCAGCACGGCTTTATTAGGTACAGATCCAATAACAAGCTTAAACTGCATTTAAGTAGTATGGCTTTCCTAGATGCATTATGATATCCAACTTAGTACTACAGAAAGAACTATTGACTGATATTACAGTAAACATTTCCACTTAGACCACAGGAAATGGATAGTGCTAGACAAAGAAACAAGGTATGCTGCCAGCTTCTTACTGTATGTCAGTGGAGACGGCTTGTGTACTGTACAGATCTCTAGAGGACGATTCATGTAGAGCTTTTTACTTTTAAAGGGCATGTGTCACGAATTCAACCCAATACAATATTTCAAAAAGACTTAAAGAACAGGGATTGAAAAAGAAAAGAAAAATCTTTGCTAGGAAAGGAAAACAATTGCACAGTATTGCTACTGACTCTATCACCTAAGAGCCAACGTTTGTGTTCTTCAACCACAAACCACACTATGAATGTTTCCAGACGTTTTGGTTATATTTACGTTTGGTCTGTCTATGGCCCTGCTTTTAAACCCATTAGGTGGTACCCCAAATAAAGAATCAATACCTTTGAACAATCAAATATGGTATGGTCACCACAAGGTTAATCAGCAAACAGCTACACCTCTAAAATACATGTATGGCCATTTTACCCATTAAATTAATTCTTATTTTGTCCAGACAGTTCTAAGACTTATACAGCCTTGGCAGACAACACAGCCAGGTTGGTAAACCTCACTTTTCTTTAATGCAGTGCAGTCTGGTCACCTCCCTGCATCCGGCTTGTAATTGGATAGTGTGGAATCAGCAACAGACTGCAGAATCAGAATGGGAATCAGTTTTTTTTTTTTTTAAACATACTTACCTAGCTGAATGCAGCATCAGTCCGATGCTGCATTGGTGCCCCACCGGCTCTAACACTGAGAACTGAGTGATCAAACACAGCTGATCGCTCAGTTCTCAGAGCTCCATGAGCAGAGAGGTGGTGACTATCAGTCACCAGATCCCTGCTCCTCCCCTTGCGCTGCCCTCACTGGAGCGTTGGACTGTGGAGGGGGAAGGAGCGGCCGTCTCAGGCTCTCAGTGACTCTCTCTTACTCTGTACTCTACGTCTTTATACATTTGTTTCCTCTTTTCTACCTTAAAAAAATTGTCATAGATGTGTATCACATTCTAGCGATCCTTACACATAATCTTTTAAATCTGAACACTAGATTATTTGCATTGTTGTCTATTGATATCTGCCCTATTATTACCTCCTACAATGCTATCAAAGGAGATTCTCTATACCTGTTTGTTCTTTTGATTCATTTTTTACTTGTAAGACTGAAGATCTATGTACATGCGTACTCTATGCTTTGTACCCTCTTTTGTACTGACTCTTTGTTTGTATTCATATTTTTGATACAATAAAATAAGATTGAATAAAATAAAATAAAAAATACATTACCGGTAAATATAAGAATTCTAAAATTAAAAACCTTTATTTCCCCTACCCACGAAACATAAATCCATATTTATATTTATACATCCACTAAACAACTAAGAAATTAAAGACAACAAGCAGCTAACACCAAAAGGAATAGCTTATTAAGCTCTAGAAATATATAAATATGATATAGTGCTAACCACAACAATCTAAAAACATAGGGGATTAACATAAACATTATGGAAGTACCACTCATCTTCCTTATCCCTTGCTCCTCTAACATAATTTTTTTTCTGACAGGTACCTGCTCCTAATTCCGCAATTCCCGCCTAGGCAAAAATTACGTCAGCTTATCCCATTTCTGTTTGGGACCAGTCACACATTGCTGCTGTGTTTTGTGCATGCGCAGTGGGGAGCTGGCTGGGAGACCACAGGAAGTTGCAGTCGGCTCCCATATCCAAGATGGTTGTGTGGGCAAGCTGAAACCCAGTGAAGAATTGGCTTAGAAGAAGACAGTGCTGGACTCCACGGGCTGGTGTCTATTTCTTAAAGGCCAGCAGCTACAATATTAGAACTCCTCTTTAATACTCTATATGTGAATAATTAGTGATGTGCACAACCCCTCCATTCACAAATACAGTGCATCTTCACACAGATAAAATGAAAATTATGTCTGTAGTGCTACCTCCGCAGGAGCCGCTTGAATTTTTGTGCCTGGGTCTCCCACTGATTAATCCACAACCAGTCTCAGGGTATTTTCTACACAGCCAGGTGCACACACTCTTCCGCTCGTTGTCTCCAATAACCAGTCTAGGGGATGCGTTTTTTTGTATTTTATTTGGAGAACTTGGATAGGAGAAGGGATTTAGTAGGATACTCCAAATTAACTATTCACAAGCAAGGGCAACTTCCTAATAGAACTGTGTAGCAGACTGTCCGTAGAACTATGCAGCAGGCTGTACAGAGTATAGTAAGTCCCTTTGTAGCAGAAGGAATTTAGTGGCTTCTTCAGGACACCAGCCAGTGTCCCCTTAGCTTAGCACCAAGAGGGGGATTTTAGCAACAACAGTCTCTAGGATCCCTTTAGGGGGTCTATACTCACGAGGCTCTGGCCACAGGTCACCTTCCTTCATTATACCAGACAGGATCTGTGGACATCCTCCCTCAGTCAGTTTGCAAGAGAACCATGGGTTTCAGCTTCAGTGGTCGCCCACCCGAGGCCGCATGGCAGCCAGTGCTGAGGAGAGGCCGCAGCCCCCTCCCCACCTGGACCTCTCTCTGTAAAGGAAGACCCAGAACTCACATGCTCAATTCAAATATAAATACAGGTACCCAGCATGCCTTGGGGCATACCCCCTTCTAATTGGCCAGACATCCATGCTCTCATCTGGAAGGTTTCCTCCCACTGTACAGTACCTCCCATAGCTACTAGACCAGTGTGAAACATCAAGACAGTATGAGCAGCACCAGCAGAGTACATTGAGCAGACTCTGCTAAACAATCACAGCCTCTGTTAACCAGACAGCACTTAGATTTGCCTAGCTGTCTCCCTGTTAAGCAGAGAAACCAAAAACGATATACACTCACTCTAGCACCCACCTAGGAGGGCACTACATGTCCATATAATGTGCAATTGGATTATGTTTTTTCTATTGGTGTGCAGCCTTAAACACAGACAGCGATCATTCGTTGACAGTCATCCGCACCTGCACACCTGTCAAATTTGGACCTGTGGCTGTTCATGCAGGCGCTGTTACCCACAGTAACAGGCGGCTCCAGACACACAAACAAACCACCCATGCACTTTGTACGGGTCAAGAAACCCGAGTGAATGAACCCTTAATTTTTTATTACATTTTTTTTACAATTCTTTTTTTACAACACTGTTGGAGGAGCCAAACATACCCCTGATGTCTTCCTTTTGAGACGGAGAAAAGAACTGAGCACATTCCCCAATATTTTCTTTGCAGCTTCAGCTGCACTGTAGATAAATTAACAGGAAATGTACAATGAATCACAAATGACTGGTACCAATCACTCACTGTGTTCATTCAGAAAAGAAAGGGGCTGGTAAGTATGACATATTCCCCCCCCCCACCCCCGGACTCCATCCTGAATTTATTCCTGTGTATGTCTGCAGCAGCTGACAGCCAGCAGGAGGGAGAAGAGAAGAAGGGGCCCAGGTAGCAGGGAGAAGAAGATCGTGGAGAGAGAGGGAGAATGATTGGTGCACTGTGGGTGGTTAAGCTGCTGGAACTGATCCTCCTTGGGCCTACCCCACAGGAGATGGAGAGAAGCTGGCATTTAGCTGCCACAGGGCTCAGTAATCCCCCAAGCTCAATGATCACTGTCCATGTCCCCAATTTCAGCTGGCCTCCCGGTGGCGGTGCCCTAAAAGGGACTCTGTGTGCTCGCTCAATTGCAAAGAAATTTGACAGATTCTTTACCAAAAAATTCCTTTAAGCCAGTCCTCCATATATTCTATAGGGTTGATACTTTCACTTCGCTCAGGGAGACTTAGAACCCTTACATTTTTCCTGTGCAATACATTTTCCATGTCATCCATTTTATATATACACATTCAGTTGTTCCCTCATTAATTTTATCTCTTGTTTCATCGGGTTCACGTCATCTTCTATCAAGCTGAGTCTCCCCTCTAAAGCGGATGTCCGCCCACATACCTCTTGCACATCATGCCTTAATAGTGACAAATCTTCTTTTATGCATTTAATTTGGTCAGACATTTCATATATTGAGGACTTAGTTGATTGCGAGAAGGATATGTTTCAACGATGGCTCTTCCTCTACTCCTGGGCTCGGCTCCAATATTTCCCCCTCTGTCATTTTACTTGCTGTATGCTCGCTCTCCTGAGCTGCTGATGCTGCTGCTGCTGGGCCCTGGCTCTTCCTCCCCACAGAGGGGCCGGTCTGGGAGTGAGATTGGTGTGCCCCCCCCTGCCTGCCCACCCTTCGTGGGTGTCTGGCCCGGTGTGTGGGCAAACCGCTCCAGCTTAGCAGCCACCTGGTTCCCTTTGTCTTTTGGCATGCATTGTGTTTGTGCGCCAGCACCGTCCTGCATGGCCATCTCCTCTGCTCCCCGCCTCCTGGTCTATCCCGTGTGCACGTTGTCTACTCTCCTCTCACTGAGGAGCACGCCGCTGGAAAACACCACGGGAGAGTGCGCTGCCGGTACGTGCCATGGAAGCGAGGCTCACTCCACCTACTGACCAGCCGGACAGCCATTCCACCACTCAGCGCCTCTTCCTCTCCTCCGCACACAACATTACCAAGTATTCAGCATGGGGGCAGGTGTGAGCTCCAGACTGCTGTGGTCTCTCACCTCAGCATCCGGTCACGCCCCGTGGATTAAACTTAATAGGTTGGATCAGGGGTGGAGATCAACTCCCCAGTGGTTGGGTGCTTCCACCCTATCTGATGTACTACTAGGCATGAATACCAAGGCTTTACAAGCTCAACACAGTACATGTGGATATGGCAGCCAATGTTATAGACCCTGTTAAAGCTGGTGGAACTCCGCTTCTATGTACTCATTTTGATGCTGGAAATCCTGGAGGTGCTCTAGCCCATACAGCTTCTCTCAGATGGCTCTACTGTAGATTTTTGGCCTCCCCTCCTCCAATTGTCAGAAGAGTGCTATGGGTACATATGGTAATGTGTACTTATACCTTTTTGGTGACATGAGAGACATAGTACCTTTGCAGGCATGACAGCCTGGTGAGTTTACCTCATGGAGGAACTGACCTTTGTGGTTCTCTCACTTAAACACCAGAACGCTGGATGATGTAGGTGTCCTTCCAGGCTTGTAGGTAATACAGGAAAGAACTCAGTGGGAGCCGGCAATCCTCATCATTACTTTTGAACACTAGGTCTCCCCAAGACACGCACACATATCCCTCTTTGGAGGTGACTGGAAATGTGAAAATGGTGGAGACACAAAGCTGCAAGATGGCAGGATCTGTAGGCTTGTGAAGTCCAGTATGTATGTGCCAGTACTGTACGGAGTGTCCTCAGTGGGCAGAGCCAACGCAAACGGTCCCAGCAATGCGGCAACAGACTGGTCAAGTGGCACCCGGGGGTGAAGGTGTATCTTCCCATTCAGGTAAATCTCCTGGTTCAGGTGTAGGGGTTGTCAGCTCAACCCCTGGTCTAGTGGGGGAGGCCGACCTAGACGGCTTTTTGCCACTGGTCGCAGATTCTGGGGAGAGGGTGGCAAAGACTGTAGGGATCCAGAGCAGAAGGACAAGACTTCTGGCTCTCCAAAGTGGCAGGGAAAGTATGAGCAGCAGGTGGGACCCACAGTATGGGTAGTCCATCAGGGCCCAGTTCTTAGGGCTCCTCAAAACCAGCCAGCCTCTAGAAGAGGAGAGTCACACATATTTGGCAGCGAGCCCATGGGGAAAAGGTTGAGGAACAACACCAACAGTTCGGGCACACAACATGGAGTTCGTCCCTCTCTTTAATCTGACAATGTGCAAGACCAGACATGGGCCACTACAATAGACCCATATCGGAGACAGTGGGAACCAGTTTCCAGGGTAACACCACTCAAGCCAAAATTGTGGCAGCATACTATGTGGAGCTTGGCGGGGCTTCCAGATTCAGTTGTTATATGCGCTCCTTATCAGGATTCCAGACAGTCTGTGACAGTTCCTTGGGCAGGAGCCAATATAAAGTTTGATACAACAGTTATATGTTATGTTGCTGGGCAAGCCTGAACATGTTTAAACTAACTAACTACAGCCATGGTCTCTTTAGTGGTGATCGTTAGGTGCATGAGGTGAGTATATCCTGCCTACTACACCAAGTTGTGAATGGTTCAATCACCCTGCACGTGGGGGTACCTTTTACGCATGTGCACACTCATCAGTCCAGCGGACCTCTGCCACCTTACTCCTAGTGACAGAATGGGGTCACGCTGCGCACCTAGGATGGACCTAATGCGTGTACTTACTTAAATTCCTCACTCTCCCGTACCATGCTGCTAAGCTATGGGTCTCTATAAGCTTCAGGGAACTGACTGCTGGGGCGGGAGCCAGATCACCCACCCCCTGGCTACTGGAGGACCCTCTGCAATGCCAGGTACCACGCTTCACGACTGGCTGCAATGTACCTTGCCCTAGTTACTATTTTTTTTTTTTTTATGTCATGATGTAGAGAATACGATTTCCTTTCATTTGAGCCCAGTCTTGCCACGCAGATTTATTCCAGCCCTGAGAAATCCTCTTTTATTGTTCAGTTAGAAATATCTTGACAAAGTGCTGAAAACTTTGTCAAAAACACCCCCTTGCTGTGAGGCACATCCTGTGTAATTATAAAAAGTGATAAATTCACCCCTCCCCCACATAACAATGATGGAAAGGAATGTTATCTGTGATCAGGTGACCTCAGACACACACACTGCACTATAACAATCATCAGATCACTGGATGTTCTACTCTGCCCAACTCTGACTACATACATCTCCCCTATATTCTTCTTGCTGTTCACTCGAGAATACATTTTCTTTCACTCTGGTCTGTGGATCTGTGGTCTGTGCCTGTCTCAGGCTAGTACATGAGATATGCAAATCACCTGTCATTCACAGCAAGGGGGCGTTTTTGAAAAAGTTTTCAGCACTTTGTCAAGATATTTCTAACTGAACAATAAAAGAGGATTTCTCAGGGCTGGAGTAAATCTGTGTGGCAAGACTGGGCTCAAATAAAAGGAAATCTTATTCTCTACATTATGACATATGAAAAAATGCTTGGGTTTACATCCACTTTAAGTAGTTGCAATTTCAATAGGCAGACTCAGAGGCTTCAATAGGAGGACAGCCATACAGGGAAAGGCCCTGGCAAGGTGCCAATTCTGCACATGCAGGTTTGCCGATCCTGACCTCCCTGGGGCCCTAAGCAAAATTCTGCTGAGTGGCCCTCTACCTGACCCGTGATGCTGTGAGCTATGTAAACCATTTGCCATTGCCACCCAGTCACACCTGACACTTCAGCGCTCCCAATACAATCCTCCCTCCTTTAAACAAAACAGTCAAAGAATAAGTACAACAATATAGAACAGACATGTATACAATATATATATCTTTACATATCTGAGTGTGGATCCCCCACTTACATCAGGGTCCCCAGAGAGCCACTCCCTTACATCAGGATCCCCAGTGAGCCCCCCCTTACACCAGGATCCCCAGAGAGCCCCCCCTTACACCAGGGTCCCCATACAGCCCCCCCTTACACCAGGGTCCCCAGAGAGCCCCCCCTTACACCAGGGTCCCCAGAGAGCCACCTTACACCAGGGTCCCCCAGAGAGCCCCCCTTACACCAGGGTCCCCAGAGAGCCCCCCCTTACACCAGGGTCCCCAGAGAGCCTCCCCTTACACCAGGGTCCCCAGAGAGCCTCCCCTTACACCACACCAGGGTCCCCAGAGAGCCTCCCCTTACACCGGGTCCCCAGAGAGCCTCCCCCTTACACCAGGGTCCCCAGAGAGCCTCCCCCCCTTACACCAGGGTCCCCAGAGAGCCCCCCCCTTACATCAGGGTCCCCAGAGAGCACCCCCCTTACATCAGGGTCCCCAGAGAGCACCCCCCTTACATCAGGGTCCCCAGAGAGCACCCCCTTACATCAGGGTCCCCAGAGAGCACCCCCCTTACATCAGGGTCCCCAGAGAGCACCCCCCTTACATCAGGGTCCCCAGAGAGCACCCCCCTTACATCAGGGTCCCCAGAGAGCACCCCCCTTACATCAGGGTCCCCAGAGAGCATCCCTATAAAGCCCCTCCTTACATCGGGGTCATTGCCCTTTACATCAGAGTTCCCCCTTGCACTGTAAGGTGGAATCCTGCATACTATGATGTAAAGGGGAACTCTGGGACTGTGGGGAGGACTCTGGTGACCAGAGAAAGAAAACACTAAGATAAGGGGGTTTACTGATAAGGGGGAAACCTTTATATCAGTGCCCCCTTACAATATTGTATTGACCCCCCCTAGACTGGTCTGGCGGTGCTGTCACTGACCTCCTCTCAGGTGCATCGTGCAGGGCTCAGTCAGTCGGCTCCAGCTTGGTGGCTCTGGTTTTATCCCATAGTTTCCTCACCGCAGTCCATACATGTCTGACTTCTCCCATGACCCCCATCCTGGCAGCACTCCCTCTCTTGACTCAGGGGAGGTCAGAGGCTGCGGATGGGACAGGGGAGGTCAGAGGCTGTGGGGGGAGGGCAACAGGAGAGGTCAGAGGCTGCGGGGGAGGGCAACAGGAGAGGTCAGAGGCTGCGGGGGGCAACAGGAGAGGTCAGAGGCTGCGGGGGGGGGGGGGGGCAACAGGAGAGGTCAGAGGCTGTGGGAGGCTGTGGGGGGCAACAGGAGAGGTCAGAGGCTGCGAGGGGGGGGGGGACAGGAGGTCAGAGGCTGCGAGGGGGGGGGGGGGGACAGGAGGTCAGAGGCTGCGAAGGGGGGGGACAGGAGGTCAGAGGCTGCGAAGGGGGGGGGGGGGGGGACAGGAGGTCAGAGGCTGCAAGGGGGGGGGGACTGGAGGTCAGAGGCTGCAAGGGGGGGACAGGAGGTCAGAGGCTGGGGGGGGGACAGGAGGTCAGAGGCTGCAAGGGGGGGACAGGAGGTCAGAGGCTGCAAGGGGGGGACTGGAGGTCAGACACTGCAAGGGGGGGACAGGAGGTCAGACGCTGCAAGGGGGGGGACAGGAGGTCAGAGGCTGCAAGGGGGGGGACAGGAGGTCCGAGGCTGCGAGGGGGGGGACAGGAGGTCAGAGGCTGCGAAGGGGGGGGGACAGGAGGTCAGAGGCTGCAGGGCGGGGACAGGAGGTCAGAGGCTGCGAAGAGGGGGGGGACAGGAGGTCAGAGGCTGCGAATGGGGGGGGGGGGGACAGGAGGTCAGAGGCTGCAGGGGGGGGGGACAGGAGGTCCGAGGCTGCGAGGGGGGGGGGGGGGCAGGAGGTCTGAGGCTGCGAGGGAGGGGGGGGGGGACAGGAGGTCTGAGGCTGCGAGGGGGGGGGGGGGGGACAGGAGGTCTGAGGCTGCGAGGGGGGGGGGAAAGGAGGTCCGAGGCTGCGAGGGGGGGGGGGCAGGAGGTCCGAGGCTGCGAAGGGGGGGGAAAGGAGGTCCGAGGCTGCGAGGGGGGGACAGGAGGTCAGAGGCTGCAGGGGGGGGACAGGAGGTCAGAGGCTGCAGGGGGGGGGGGACAGGAGGTCAGAGGCTGCGAGGGGGGGGGCAGGAGGTCAGAGGCTGCGAGGGGGGGGGGGGCAGGAGGTCAGAGGCTGCGAAGGGGGGGCAGGGGGGGCAGGGGGTCAGAGGCTGAGGAAGGGGGGGGCAGGAGGTCAGAGGCTTTGAGGGGGAGGGGGGGACAGGAGGTCAGAGGCTGCGAGGGGGAGGGGGCCCAGGAGGAAAGAGGCTGCGAGGGGGAGGGGGCCCAGGAGGTAAGAGGGTGCGGAGGGGACGTTTTATTTTTAAAAATGGCGCCACTTGGCGCCATCGTGTCACTGGTGCCGCTGCCGCCACTGTGAGGGCAGCGGCGCCTGAAAAAAAGATCGCCGCGGGGGCGACATGCAACTGCGCATGCGCCCGCCTTTCCGAAAATTGCCGAGCAGCGGCAACAGCGCTGGCGCATGCGCAGTTGCATGTCGGGCTACTGCGCATGCGCCAGCGCTGTTGCCGCTGCTCGGCAGTTTTCGGAAAGGCGGGCGCATGCGCAGTTGCATGTCGCCCCCGCGGCGATCTTTTTTCAGGCGCCGCTGCCCTCACAGTGGCGGCAGCGGCCCCAGGGGCCCCCCAGAGCCGGGCCCCCGAGCAGAGCCGATCCGCCGCGGGGCCCTACGCAGCTTGCGTAGTCCGCGTATAGGGCGGATCGGCTCTGCTGCGTTAATTTATTTTTATAAAAAGCCCCACCAAAATCTTCAGCACAAGACCCATGATGTTCTTAATCCGGCCCTGCTTATTATAGGTTTACATATATGTTAAAATGTCCCACTTTAAAGGAGTTGTAAAGGCAGAAGTTTTAATTTTGTCTTAATGCATTGTATTGTATTCTGTGTGCAGCAGCACCCCAGCACCCCCCTAATCACTTACCTGAGCCCCTTCTCTCTGAAGCGATGTGCACAAGTGTCTTAGCTGTCCCAGACACTCCTCCTGATTGGCTGAGACACAGCAGCGGCGCCATTGGCTTCCACGACTGTCAGCCAATCAGGGGAGAAAGGGGGCGGGGCCTGGTTTGGGCTCCGTGTCTGAATGGATTCATGGACCTCTGACTCAGCTTGGGGGCCCACTGTAGCAAACTGCTGGCTGAGAGGGAACTCGACAGAGGGAGGGGCCAGGAGAGCAGAAGAGGGAACCAAGAAGAGGAGGACATGGGCTGCTCTGTGCAAATCCAACTGCACAGAGGAGGTAAGTATAATGTGTTTGTTATTTAAAAAATGTTTTTTAACTTTACCAACACTTTAAGGTTTTTTACCCTAATGCAATCTATGCATTTAGGTAAAAAAGGTTCTGTGCTGCAGGATCCCCTAGCCCCATTACCTTATACTTACCTGAGCCTGATCTCGATCCAGCAATGTCCACAAGAGCAGTGGCTCTCAAAGTTCTCTGCCTTCTCACAGGGCAGATTAATAGCAGCATGAGCCATTGGCTCCCACTGCTGGCAGTCAAATTCTGTGACAATGGAGCGGGGGCCTGGGTTAAGCTCTCTGTGTCAAAGAGGCTTTCTATGGGGGCACTTGGTGGAGGGGAGGAGCCAGGAGTGCCGATAGGGGACCCGAGAAGAGCAGGATCAGGGTTGCCCTGTTCAAAATCTTTCAACAGAACAGGTAAGTATATCATGTTTAATATAAAAAATAAATAAAAGTTAAGTTTACAATTAAAAAATGTAATATCACTTTGAAAATGAACCCTTGCAGTGGGGTCATGTCCACAAGGGCTAGCTGCTTCTTTAAGTCTATGGGGCATGGAAAAGAAGATCTACCTTTCTGATTCTCAGCTCCTCTGAGCTGTTAGACCAGACTCCGCAGCATCTTCCCCCTTATATTCTGGCAGTCTAAGGTCCTGACATCATCAAGACCAATCCAGGGACCATAACCATGCACTGGATGTGACAAGACTGAGGGACAGTCCACTGCTGGAGTGTGGGAGGTGTTCATCTGCTAGGGAGCGAAGGATCAGGTAAATTAAAGTGCTTCTCCTCTCCCCTGGACTAAACACGTGGCTAACCCTTACAATGCCAGTGCAACTCCACTGCAAGGGATTATTTTCAAATTTCCTCGAGTTGGACTTTAAGAATAAAATTATTTTAAAATATTTTTTATTGTATTCAGAATAATCTGAAACCGTGTATATGAATAGCTTGTAGAAGTTAGTCAGTGGCCTGTTTCTGTAATACTGGAGATGTTTTGCAACCTCTGTTCCTGACACTCATTTAAACTAAGGAAGCTTCTTGGATAAGCTGTGAAACATCTTAAATAATACAAGTCCAGTTGAATGTGATTAACAACTATTAGCTATATCTGAGCCTGGGTAAATGAGAATGTTGACAGTTGGAAATGCAACAGGAAATGAGAAGAGATCTCTGTAAAGTAAAAGAAATACCTATCTTAGACAATTGTCTCCATTGGAGGATTTTCTCTCACTTCTTTGTTTTAAAATTTTGAGATTTCCTTTCCACGTTCTGTCTCAGGGACAATAGTTACTAGGACAAATAGAGATGAATCTCCCCAATGAGGACACAGACAGCAATAAATACTTTACAAAGGGTCTCAGCCAGAGGTGTCCAACCTTTTGAGAAGCAAGGGGCACTTTAGCGACTTGGTAACCGGTCGCGGGTCACAATGAGCGGAGCGGGGCAGATGATAGGTCAGTGTCTTCTCTGCATATGCAGAGCAGACATGGACACAGCACGCTCTACTCTATGGGCCCTCTGATCCGCACAGACAGAAGGAGACGGATCCCCTTCTTTTTTTTTTAAGTGGATCGAATTGGAGATAAGCAGGTGTAAACGGACACAAGTCTGTTTACATCTGCCGCTCTATAGACGTGAATAGAGGGTCCGATTGGGTCAACCTGAAAAATAGACAGGCAGACCTGATCAAACTGATTGTGTGAAAGGGGCCTAAGGCTGCTTTCACACTGATGCACTGCGGTATCGGCACCTCAACTGACCTCAATAATCACTTCTTCCTCAGGATCCCTGCAGGCATCGCTGGCTGCTGCTGTCCCCAGGTAGGTATGGCTGGTGGTTGCTGCTGGCTGTCCTCCAGAGCTGGTAGAGCTGGTGAGTCCTGCTGGCTGGTACTGCTGGTGGGTACTGCTGACTGGTACTAGTGGTGGGTACTGCTGGCTGGTACTGCTGGTGAGTCCTGCTGGCTGGTACTGCTGGTGGGTACTGCTGGTGGGTATTACTGGTGGGTACTGCTGGGGGTACTACTGGTGGGTACTGCTGGGGGTACTGCTGGCTTGTACTGCTGGCTTGTACTGCTGGCGGGTACTGCTGGCTGGTACGGCTAGTGGGTAGGCTGGCGGGTACTGCTGGCTGGTTATGCTGGCTAGTACTGTTGCTGGGTACTGCTGGCGGGTGCTGGCTGGTACTGTTGGTTGGTGCTGTTACTGGGTATTGCTGCTAGGTACTGCTGATCTGTACTGTTGGTTGGTATTGCTGGCGGGTACTACTGTTGGGTTGTCAGAAACCATGAAATCAGGCCGAGACAGAAGTACAGTTAAATTATACTTAGTTTAATAATTAAAGGAAAAAGAACAAATGTAGTCAAAACGTAGCCAAAGTTCAGTAACCGGAACGGATAGACAGCCAAGCCAGAAGTTAGGGATCAATGTGGTAGAACAGCAGGCAGTATCTGGAGCCAGAAGGGATGTCAGCAAAGCAAGTCTTGAACAGGATCGCAGGAGATAGTTTCTGTGATTTTGACCAAGGCGAAGGCAGAGATCCTCTGGACTGGATAGCTGGATGTGTCTGTGTATGGGCTCCGCTTTGCTCAGCAGGGGATCGCTCCGTCGATCCCCGCTGAGCAGGCAGATGACAGGTCCTTCTCTGCACACTATGCAGGGACGGACCTCTCAGAGCGCCGCTCTCCTCTATGGGGGATCGGATGAAGACGGACCGTAGAGTCCTTTTTTTATCCGATCCAATCCGCCAGTCGGATGGAAAAGTAGGGTTTCCATCCGTCACACTTTAGCGGATCAGAGTGGGTCGGATGTCAGCGGACATGTCACCGATGACATCCGACGCTCCATAGACCTGAACGGTCCGCCCGTGTAAAAGGGGCCTTAAGTAGGCAGGACTGACAAGCAGGATATCATCAACAGCTGAGTAACTGTGGAGAGATAGGAGCTGGCAATTAGCCGACACCTGAGCGACCAGCTCAGAGAAGGAAGGGCTGAGCCCAGCCCTGACATGGGTACTGCTGGCGGGTACTGCTGGTGGTACTGCTGGCGGGTACTGCTGGCTGGTTCCCAAGCCGCCAGCGCTGGAGGAAACATCTGCTGCAGTAGAGAACAGAGCTTCCTATATTGCTCCTGTCACAGGCGGAGTACATTTGACAGGGCTAAAAATTTCAAATCCTGAGCTACTAGCCAGGCCTTAAAGGTTACTCGCCACCAGTTGCCCCACACAATCCCTACCCTGCATCGCCCCCAATTCTCCTCTAAACACGCCCTCCTAATTTATTTTATGAAATGACACTTAAATGTTTTATGCAGAATTAAAGTTACAAAAATAAATATTAACAACAACTTTATCAGTGCAGCCTCACCTGTGCCCACCATTGCAGCCTCACCTCTGCCTGTCATTGCAGCCTCACCTGTGCCCGCCATTGCGGCCTCACCTGTGCCCGCCATTGCAGCCTCAGCTCACCTGTGCCCCCATTGCAGCCTCAGCTCACCTGTGCCCCCATTGCAGCCTCATCTCACCTGTGCCCCCATTGCAGCCTCAGCTCACCTGTGCCCCCATTGCAGCCTCAGCTCACCTGTGCCCCCATTGCAGCCTCAGCTCACCTATGCCCCCATTACAGCCTCAGCTCACCTGTGAGCCCATTGCAGCCTCAGCTCACCTGTGAGCCCATTGCAGCCTCAGCTCACCTGTGAGCCCATTGCAGCCTCAGCTCACCTGTGAGCCCATTGCAGCCTCAGCTCACCTGTGCCCCCATTGCAGCCTCAGCACACCTGTGCCCCCATTGCAGCCTCAGCTCACTGTGCCTCCATTGCAGCCTCAGCTCACTGTGCCTCCATTGCAGCCTCAGCTCACTGTGCCCCCATTGCAGCCTCAGCTCACTGTGCCCCCATTGCAGCTTCAGCTCACCTGTGCATGAGGATCATCATAAGGAAGCGAGCATGCAAGAGAAAAGCCGCAGGATTACAGAGCGGATAGTCCGCTGTTACAGCTGAGTTTATATTACAAGTGTCTCCCCTCCGCTCGTGGTTACACAAAGCACCGCCCCCACGCCTGTGATAGACAGAACACGTCCCAGCATTGGACTGGCATTCTGATGGATGGGAGAACGGCTCCTGATCAACCCCGTATGCCTGTTGTACTCGCCCCCCCCCGTGTCCCCAGGCGGAACAGCTCCTCGCTGGAAACAATTTTCCACTCGCAAAATGCAAGTAGGCGAGTGGAAAATTTGAGGGCTGCATTTGATATCACTCCGCCTGCGGCAGGTGGCGGCACTATACAGGAAGCATCGACTCTACTTCCTCTAGTGCCGGCTCCATTCTATGCACTGATGCTCGGGACCTGCGATTTGGGCTTGATGACCCACAATCCCAAAGCAGGAGCCACATTGGAGGGTGCAGCGGGCCACATGTGGGCACCCCTGGTCTAAACCTTTCACATTTTTTTTTTTTTTTTTTTTAAGTTTCTTCTTTACATATGCTTTAACTAAATTTCTGTAAAAAGTCTGTGAATAGAGCACAATAGCTTCAGCTCATAATACACAGAAATGCCTCTTCTTTCGTGTCTTCCCCTCCTGCCTGCTCAGATGGGGCATGTGGAGTTTTCCATTATAAAGAAAGGCAATTTATATTAAATGTTTATTTGTAAAATTAAAGATTTTTTTAAACTTTGTAAAACAAGAAATCTAACCTGAAAACGTGACAGTTTCCCTTTAAAATGAATTCAATAGCATCCCTTTTACTGGATCACAACAAGGTCATAATCTATGATAGTTACAATCATTACTCCTTAATTGGGACTGTGAGTCATGCAGTGACTCAGAAAAAAGGACTCATTAGCGAAGTAAGTACTAGGTTCCAAGTGAGGCTACACAAGCATTATAATAAAAATGCAAACCAGCATCAGTATAAAACAGTTGCTGAGAAGTGCCAGTGTTATTACCATCATGAGTCAATAAATAAGTAAATAAATGATGCAACTTTCAACTGATATGAATGTTCAGAAACCTCTGTATACCAGTATTAATGATTAAATAACAAGATGGTCTATGATATGTTTGTTAATATGAGGCAAATAAGATTTTTATAATTATGTTTATATCTGTTAATGAATTATAGGGCTATGTATACACATGTGGCTGTCACTGTCGCATTTTCTGAAAAGTGATCCCTGGTTTACAAAGGTATTTGATAGACTTTGAAGAGGTGCCTATTTTAGTCCTGTATATGCTGCACCACTGCACTGCATTGGCATATATAAGAGGGGGGGGGGGGGGTTATGGGGGTCCAAACTCCTTCCCTCAGAGAGTCCTGTGCCAGTGACCAGTGCCACCGTGCTGCTCAGCAACGGTCAGTGTAATAAAAATTGACAGACAAGATATCTATACTGAAGGTACGGCTTTTAAAACTGCAGTGATTCTCTGGGCTGGGTGACAGGTGAAAGAGGGGCCCAGGGAAGCTGACAAACAGGGGAAGGAAATTGGGGACATGGACAGTGATCATTGAGCTTGGGGGATTACTGAGCCCTGTGGCAGCTAAATGCCAGCTTCTCTCCATCTCCTGTGGGGTAGGCCCAAGGAGGATCAGTTCCAGCAGCTTAACCACCCACAGTTCACCAATCATTCTCCCTCTCTCTCCACGATCTTCTTCTCCCTGCTACCTGGGCCCCTTCTTCTCTTCTCCCTCCTGCTGGCTGTCAGCTGCTGCAGACATACACAGGAATAATTTCAGGATGGAGTCCAGGGGTGGGGAATATGTCATACTTACCAGCCCCTTTCTTTTCTGAATGAACACAGTGAGTGATTGGTATCAGTCATTTGTGATTCATTGTACATTTCCTGTTAATTTATCTACAGTGCAGCTGAAGCTGCAAAGAAAATATTGGGGAATGTGCTCAGTTCTTTTCTCCGTCTCAAAAGGAAGACATCAGGGGTATGTTTGGCTCCTCCAACAGTGTTGTAAAAAAAGAATTGTAAAAAATGTAATAAAAAATTAAGGGTTCATTCACTCGGGTTTCTTGACCCATACAAAGTGAATGGGTGGTTTGTTTGTGTGTCTGGAGCCGCCTGTTACTGTGGGTAACAGCGCCTGCATGAACAGCCACAGGTCCAAATTTGACAGGTGTGCAGGTGCGGATGACTGTCAACGAATGATCGCTGTCTGTGTTTAAGGCTGCACACCAATAGAAAAAACATAATCCAATTGCACATTATATGGACATGTAGTGCCCTCCTAGGTGGGTGCTAGAGTGAGTGTATATCGTTTTTGGTTTCTCAACAGGGAGACAGCTAGGTAAATCTAAGTGCTGTCTGCTTAACAGAGGCTGTGATTGTTTAGCAGAGTCTGCTCAATGTACTCTGCTGGTGCTGCTCATACTGTCTTGATGTTTCACACTGGTCTAGTAGCTATGGGAGGTACTGTACAGTGGGAGGAAACCTTCCAGATGAGAGCATGGATGTCTGGCCAATTAGAAGGGGGTATGCCCCAAGGCATGCTGGGTACCTGTATTTATATTTGAATTGAGCATGTGAGTTCTGGGTCTTCCTTTACAGAGAGAGGTCCAGGTGGGGAGGGGGCTGCGGCCTCTCCTCAGCACTGGCTGCCATGCGGCCTCAGGTGGGCGACCACTGAAGCTGAAACCCATGGTTCTCTTGCAAACTGACTGAGGGAGGATGTCCACAGATCCTGTCTGGTATAATGAAGGAAGGTGACCTGTGGCCAGAGCCTCGTGAGTATAGACCCCCTAAAGGGATCCTAGAGACTGTTGTTGCTAAAATCCCCCTCTTGGTGCTAAGCTAAGGGGACACTGGCTGGTGTCCTGAAGAAGCCACTAAATTCCTTCTGCTACAAAGGGACTTACTATACTCTGTACAGCCTGCTGCATAGTTCTACGGACAGTCTGCTACACAGTTCTATTAGGAAGTTGCCCTCGCTTGTGAATAGTTAATTTGGAGTATCCTACTAAATCCCTTCTCCTATCCAAGTTCTCCAAATAAAATACAAAAAAACGCATCCCCTAGACTGGTTATTGGAGACAACGAGCGGAAGAGTGTGTGCACCTGGCTGTGTAGAAAATACCCTGAGACTGGTTGTGGATTAATCAGTGGGAGACCCAGGCACAAAAATTCAAGCGGCTCCTGCGGAGGTAGCACTACAGACATAATTTAAATTTTATCTGTGTGAAGATGCACTGTATTTGTGAATGGAGGGGTTGTGCACATCACTAATTATTCACATATAGAGTATTAAAGAGGAGTTCTAATATTGTAGCTGCTGGCCTTTAAGAAATAGACACCAGCCCGTGGAGTCCAGCACTGTCTTCTTCTAAGCCAATTCTTCACTGGGTTTCAGCTTGCCCACACAACCATCTTGGATATGGGAGCCGATTGCAACTTCCTGTGGTCTCCCAGCCAGCTCCCCACTGCGCATGCACAAAACACAGCAGCGATGTGTGACTGGTCCCAAACAGAAATGGGATAAGCTGACGTAATTTTTGCCTAGGCGGGAATTGCGGAATTAGGAGCAGGTAACTGTCAGAAAAAAAATTATGTTAGAGGAGCAAGGGATAAGGAAGATGAGTGGTACTTCCATAATGTTTATGTTAATCCCCTATGTTTTTAGATTGTTGTGGTTAGCACTATATCATATTTATATATTTCTAGAGCTTGATAAGCTATTCCTTTTGGTGTTAGCTGCTTGTTGTCTTTAATTTCTTAGTTGTGTAGCGATACCCCCAGTTAAGAGGGCCGCAAGTTTGTTTTGGGTCCCTGAGTACAGCTCCACCAACCCCCCGGCAATTTGCTCTACCCGCTCTGGCACAGTTAATCAAGGGGTATGTATCTAGGCACATATAAATATCACTTATACTCTAAGTGTAATGGACTTAAACTCACAGGCAGACTGCTAGCTGTAATAACTGTCTTTACTTTGGTAATATGAAAAGAAATGGTAACATGCATTTAAACATTTGACTTACAATACACATGAACAGGTCCCTGCAGTATGTGCTATAAACATGTACACATATGTGGGCCTGGGCAGCAATAGGGAACGGAACGCCACGTGTAGCGACCGTCTGCTATGCACCCCTGAGGTGCAACAAATCTAACTGCGCCTACCTAACGGACCAGGCCTGATCCCTAGCAATAGAGCTCAGTCCTTGAGAAGATACAGTATTCTTCACCGGCAAGAGAACTGTAGAGGTGGTGCACATGTAGCTTTAAATGGTGTGTTTGTAATCCACAGAAAGAAACAATCTGCTGCCTCCTCCGTCACAGCCCCTGCGCTCCGGTCCTCCGTCACAGCCCCTGCGCTCCGGTCCTCTCTCCGACCGACCGTTTGTAGGCAAAAGTCTCCGCTCTGCTGCTGCTGACCATGAGGGGTGAGAGTCTCTCTCTGTCTGCTGCAAGGCCCAGGCTTCAGGCCTTCAGCAGTCCCGGTCCGCACAGGTGTCTCCTCACTCAGTAGTGTCTGCGTCACCAGCCCAGTCAGAAGAGGAAAAGGCGGTCTCTCCTCTTCCCTTTTATCACCTCCCCCAGCAGCCTCTCGGGCGGAAACAGCCATCCTCCCGGGAGCCTGGGGAATTATGGGGACTGTAGTCTTCTCCCTTAAAAGGGGAACGACCCCGCTACACACTCTCCCCACTTTGAATCTTTGGTCCCCAAAGACATTGTTCAATCTACAAGCTTTCTTTGAAACAACACGTTCACATAATTCAGACAGAGGAGCTTCCCACCAATTAGCATAAGATGGGGAGCTGTCCTGTCTACAGGTCACTTCAGTGTGGGCGACCTGTCTAACTGTGCCAGGGAGTGAGCTGGGGTTGCCCTCCACCAAATGAACAGTGGATGGGTCAGGGCGTTCAGCACTTCTCCTTGCTGTGGTAACAGAGTCCTCTGAACTTTTTCCCATCTTGGGATAAGTTAGCTTCTTGGGAGGCCTCACAACTCTGCGAGCTCTCTGTTCTCTTGGGACTTCTTCAGGAACACATTCTGGCAACATCACTGGTTCTGGAACATCTACTTCTTCTTCTTCTGAGTAGAGACCAGGGATATCTTCCCAGCACTCGGGCACAACACTGAATGGAACAAACTCTGTAGCTTCTGGGTTCAATGTTTTATCTTCCACATCCTCAGTAAGTGGAAGATCTATGGCGGAATTTCCTGGAGTTGAGGAAGGCCATAGCCATTCAAGTTCTCCTCTTTCTTCTTCTGCTGATTGGGGGTCCTGTCCACCCCTAATTTGGGATGTCTGAGACCGAGTGTTGGGCCTGGGAGTATCCAGAATGGAAACAGATTCAGGAAAGTCTCTCGCTGGAGGTATTCTGACTGCTTCAGTGAGTGGGAGCAAGTGATTCCTATGCCAGGTCTTCAAAGGCCCCACTCTCCCTTCTGGCTTCAACTTGTAGACAGGCAATCCTGGAAGTTTTCTACAGATGATATATGGCTCTGATCTCCATCTATCAGCAAGCTTGTGTTTTCCAGGGATCCCTAGATTGCGTAACAGTACACGGTCCCCAGGCTGTAGGTCCTGTACTCGAACCTTCAAGTCAAAGTTCCGCTTGTTTCGGGCCCCCCTCTGGTTAGAGGCCGCCTGAGCTTTCTCATAAGCTATCTTCAGACTGTGCCTCAGTCTGTCCACATATCCTTTGTGAGAGGCCTCAGAGGCATGGTCTAAGGAAATGCCAAAGGCCAGATCCACGGGCAATCTTGCTTCTCTCCCAAACATAAGTCGGTAAGGGGAGAAACCTGTCACATCACTTGTTGTACAGTTGTAAGCATGCACTAGAGCTGAAATGTGTTGACTCCAATGTTGCTTCTTCTCTGTTTCTAAAGTTCCCAACATGTTCAATAGGGTCCTGTTGAACCTTTCAGGCTGGGCATCACCTTGAGGGTGATATGGTGTAGTTCTAGTCTTCTCTACTCCCAGAGAATCTAGTAGCTTCCTGATCAGGCGACTCTCAAAGTCCCTTCCTTGGTCTGAATGGATTCTCTGTGGTAGTCCATAATGAACAAAGTACTTCTCCAAAAGTACCTTAGCGACTGTAGAGGCCTTCTGGTCCTTGGTTGGGAAAGCCTGAGCATAACGGGTGAAATGGTCAGTTACCACCAGAACATTTCCCAATCCACTCAAATCGGGTTCGAGGCAGAGAAAATCAATGCATACCAGATCCATTGGGCCTTGACTCTGTAGATGGCCCATTGGGGCAGCTTGATGGGGTAAAGTCTTTCTCTGAATGCATCTTGCACAGGAATGGCAATACTCCTCCACTTCGGCCCTCATGCAGGGCCAATAAAACCGGTCTCTGACAAGTTGGAAGGTTCTCTCTGCTCCCAAGTGACCATGCTGGTCATGTAAGGCAATCAGCACAGTCTCTCGATGCTTTTCGGGGAGAAACAACTGCCACTTATCTTCTGAGCTATCAGAGGGGCCCCTTCGGTAGACCACTCCCTGATGCACCTGTAATTTGTCCAACTCTCTCCTCAGTAGGCGAGCCTCTTTGGAAGGGTGAAGTCGAAGTCCCTCTGGACTCTTGTTTTCCAGGGCTTCCAAGACCAATCTCCCCATGGGGTCTTCCAATTGGTCACACCTTAACTCTTTCTTGGACAGCTTCGGTAGGCACTCTTCTTCTAGTTGAGTTACCCCACAGTAACACTTTGGGACTCCCACTGTGGTAACTCCTATCTCTTCCGCTCTGGATCCTCCTCTGGCTTGGAGTTCAGCCCCTTGACAAAGGGCTCGCACTCCTTCTGGTGCCACTTGAGTCCAGTCTTCCCAATCATCGACCATGACATGGGATCTTCGGGACAAGGCATCTGCATCTCTATTTCCAGCCCCTGGCCTGTACTTGAGGCTGAAATTGAATCCAGACAACGCCGCCAATCATCTGTGTCCAGTTGCATCCAGCTTGGCGGTGGTGAATAGATAGGTCAAGGGGTTGTTATCTGTTTTTACAGTAAACTCGGCCCCATACAGATAGTCTTTCAGTTTGTCAACTACTGCCCATTTGAGGGCTAAGAACTCCAACTTGTGGGTGGGGTAGTTCTTCTCGGAGGGGGTCAGGCTCCGGCTCACATAGGCCACTGGTCGCAGCTGATCTTCGTACTCCTGGTAGAGTACTCCACCTAGGCCCTCATGGCTGGCATCAACATGTAGCTCATATGGTCTAGTGGGGTCAGCATAGGCCAAAACTGGGGCTGTGGTGAGACTTCTCTTCAAGGTTCTGAAAGCCTCTTCACACCTTGAGTTCCATTGGTCTTGAACCGACTCACCGGGCCTCCTAGGCCCCAATCCATCTTCCTCTCCTTCTGTCTTGAGCAGCTCGTTTAGGGGTTTCGCAATGCGGGCAAACCCATCCACAAACCTGCGGTAGTAGGAGCAGAACCCCAAGAAAGATCGAAGTTCGGTGACTGTTGTGGGTCTCGGCCACGAAGTAACTGCCTCCAACTTCTCAGGGTCTGTGGCCACTTCTTTCTCAGACACTATGTGACCCAGATAGTTCACAGAAGACTGATAGAACCGACACTTCTCGGGGGAAAGTTTGAGTCCCTCTTCACTGAGCCTCTTCAATACTTTCTCCAATCTGGCTTCATGTTCTTCCAAAGTTTTTCCAAAAACAATGACATCGTCCAGGTACACAAGGACTTCTATGAGGTTCATGTCTCCAACTGTCCTTTCCATAAGGCGTTGAAATGTAGCAGGAGCTCCAGATAGGCCCTGAGGCATCCTGTTGAACTCAAAGAACCCTACTGGGGTTATGAAGGCAGTCTTTTCTCTATCTTCTGGATGCATGGGGATTTGATAGTACCCACTCTTGAGGTCCATCACACTGAACCACTTAGCTCCAGATAAACTCTGCAAGGCATCCTCTATCCTTGGCGTGGTGTACTGGTCAGGAATGGTCCTCCTGTTGAGAGTTCTGTAGTCAATGCAAAGCCTCAACGACCCATTCTTCTTCCTGACCACCACTATTGGGGAGGCATAGGGGCTTCTGGACTCCCGAATCACTCCCGTCTTCTTCAGTTCCGCAAGCTGCTCTCTCAGATCCTCCAGATCTGCTAGCGGGACCCGCCTTACTCTTTCTCTGAATGGCTTGTCCTCTTGCATGCGGATTCGATGGGACTCCTCGCACACCCCACATCAAACTCATCTTTAGAGAAAATCTTCTCCCATCTGGTCAGCTGGGCCTTGGCTCTCTCCTTCCAAGCTCCAGGTAAGTTTGGGTTCTCCATGGAGAGTTTCTTCCAAACATCTTCTCCTTTACCCGCCCCTTCACTTCTGACCAGCCAACTGGGACAGCAGGACTCACCTGTCCCAGAAGCATCCTGGCAGGGATCTCCACGGGCCGCTCCGTGGGGTTCCTCACACTGACAGGGACTCTTCCTCTGGCCTTCTTCAGGGCCTTCAATGAGATCACTTCTGGTATCACTTCCAGGCCTGACTGACCCTCCATTGGTTCAGATTCCAGCATTACAAATGGGCCAGGCTGTTCCCAATTAAGTTTCACCGTGGCCCTCAGGCAGGTCACCTCTCCAGGCTGTAACACCGCTCCTTCTTTTCCAGGCCTCCATACCCTTCCTATCCCCTCACTTGGGGTCTTCTGCTCTAGGACCAACCGCTGGTAGGCCGCCTTCAGCATGGGATGGATCTTGGGAGCTGAAAGATTCTGCTTCTGTACAAGGGGGGTCAGAAGCCTTCTGACTAGATCCGTGTTCGTCCCTATGATCAGGGAGGTCTTGCTGGTTCCAGGCGGGCGAGGGCACACCACTGCCAGGGTGTCGAACACTTCAGCCTTTCCAGCCACGGATGGGTCAAAGGTCAACCGTATGGGTAGGTATCCATCATAGGGGAAACTCTGAGTTCCCAGTCCCCTTATTTCCAACTCCTCTATCTTCTGTATGGGCAGATGACTCAGGTATCTGTCATAGAAGTCCCTGTACAATAGGGTCACTTGTGCTCCAGTGTCCAGGAGGGCCTTCGTGTATATTCCTTCCACTTGGATAGGTACAGTAGGAGATGGACCAACCAGCTCTTCTGGGTAGGGCCGAGTTAATGCTACCTTCTTCTGTGGACTCTTTCCTTTCTCACTTGATTTGCGCTTGATTCTTTCCTGAGCCTGGTATGCATTAATTTTCTCCCTCTTGGTGGGAGTATGAACCCGCTGAGGGACATTGTTATCTCTCATTCTTAAGGGTTCTCATTTAGGAGTACTGTATTTCTTCGGAGGGGTCTTGCCCCCTTTCTCTGGAGTGTACCTTGGTTGAGGATCCCTGGGTTCCTTCCGAGGGGTCTGATCTCCTCGCTTTCTCTTCCCGTTATACTTCTTGGAGCTCACTGAAGGCGATGGGCACCCGGTTGACTCCTTCACCGGGGCCCTTTGGCGTTTCCCGCCGGCTGGCGGCTATCTGTTTCTTCCTCTTGGGACTGGAACATACAGCTGCAATATGGCCAATTCCCCACAGTTAAAACAGATCATCTCTCCGTAGTCAGGTGGGGATGCTGGTGCTGAAACAGTTGGAAACAATTCCCTCCTGCTTGCTTCTTTCTTGGGACTTGGCGTCTCTTTCGCCACCAGAGATGTCAGTATCTCCATCATCTGGGACATCTGCAACTTCAGGGCATCTACCTCTGTCTCTCTTTCAGGGGTTAAGGCCGACCTGACCGTGGCCACTGGAAGTTTTGTAGACCCCATCACTTGCTTTTCCCGTTTCTCTTCCAACATGGCCTCTTCTTCTCTGACCATTCGAATGAGATCGAGGTAGTCCAGGCTCTTCCCATCCTGCCGGGTGCGTAGTATTAGTGCGACAGGGTCCAGGGGTTGGGCTCCCCTCATCACCTGCTGGGCACGGGCTTCATCTACCTTCCCCAAATCTATCCCCTTCTTCAGGATAATCCTATGCAGGATCTTGTCTATACGTCCCATGTACTCCGATAGCTTCTCCCCTGTCTTCTGGTAACAGTGTTCCAGTTGATAGGTAAGCTCCGTGATTTTCTCTGTCCCACCAAACACACTTTCCAGGATGTCTATGTAATCCTGGGCAGTGCAATCTTTCTTGCTTGTCTTCAAGTTGCGTATGGCCTCTAAGGCAGGCCCTTTTAGGCTCTCAACAATCCTTTGCTTCTTTCTACCTTCTGGGACCTCCCATTCTTCTAAGGCCTGCGTGGCACCATCTAACCACTCTTCAAATCCCTCTTCCCCCGAGGGTACAGGTTTCCTCCCAGAGAACATCCAGAGTTTTCTGTATCCCGACATCGGGTAGTCCCCGGTGTCTCTTCTGCACTGAGTCACAATCTCCCCTAGGACAGCGCACAGTTCTGCACTAAGAGTGGTCTGTGCGGGTGCGGGACTTTCCGCGCCCTTCTGCTCTTCCTTCTTTGGGGATAGCATGGTTTTCACTGGAGAACAGTCTCCCTTGCGCGGCAGCGCATGCAGCAATTGATAGGTCTGACCATCCAGTGCTCGTATGCTTTGGCTCCTGAACTGCTCTGGAGTCTCACTTCTACTAGGGCGTATGTATACCTGGCATCATTTCTCATATCCATTATCCGTGACTTGTGGCCTGGGGATAATGACATTATGAGCTGCTTGACTGCCTCTTCCTGCCATATCCCTGGCAGTTCAATGACTGCTGCTGCGGCTGGATCAGTGCCCCATAGTGTGTACCACCGTCCCACTTCTGTCGGGTCCATGCCGGTACCTTCTGGCGGCTTTTCCCGCTGTCTCAGGATCCCGGACGAGCCCCCACGTGTAGCGGTACCCCCAGTTAAGAGGGCCGCAAGTTTGTTTTGGGTCCCTGAGTACAGCTCCACCAACCCCCCGGCAATTTGCTCTACCCGCTCTGGCACAGTTAATCAAGAGGTATGTATCTAGGCACATATAAATATCACTTATACTCTAAGTGTAATGGACTCAAACTCACAGGCAGACTGCTAGCTGTAATAACTGTCTTTACTTTGGTAATATGAAAAGAAATGGTAACATGCATTTAAACATTTGACTTACAATACACATGAACAGGTCCCTGCAGTATGTGCTATAAACATGTACACATATGTGGGCCTGGGCAGCAATAGGGAACGGAACGCCACGTGTAGCGACCGTCTGCTATGCACCCCTGAGGTGCAACAAATCTAACTGCGCCTACCTAACGGACCAGGCCTGATCCCTAGCAATAGAGCTCAGTCCTTGAGTAAATGTGGAGTGCTCTCGCGCTACTATGAGTAAAATAGGGAGGTCAACAAGATCGCAGAAAGGTGCATGCAGCAAAGTGACTAGTGATCACATAAAACACTTAAAAGGGATGGATGAGGGAGAAAACTTCGCGCATGCTATATGGAGTAGAAGGTAAGTAATGTCAAGGTCCTGGGCAGCTGACAAACCAAAGTGAATGACCAGGACCGAGAGATAGCACTAAGTTCAGAAGGGAAATAAAGTGCAATGGAGTGCAACTAGCATGAAAAGTGGACAAGTGCTGAGAAATAAATAATTAACCAGTATCTTCAATAAATATTGAGTGACTGGATAATAGTGATATATATGTGCATGCACATCAAGAAAGTGCTAAGAATATATACTCAATCCTATGAACCAATCAAAAGTGTGCAAATAAAGTGCAAATAAAGTGCAAAAAACTAGCATCAAAAGTGAACTAGTGATAAGCATAAATAATCAATCAATTCCTTCAATGAATAATGACGTAACTAAATAAATAGCATTAATAATACATAAATAAGTGCATATATATCAATAGGTGCTAAAATATATAAAATCAATCCTGTGTTGAAAATCAATATGTGATAAAAATCAATGGATGATAAAAATGTGATTAAAAAGTGGTGGTTAGTAGACAAAGTCCATAAGGTGAAAATCCATAAGGTATATGTATATTGAAGATATAATAAAAAGACGTGTTAAAATCACGTGACTAATGTAAACAAATGGTGGAAGTCCAGGTGGGGAATGATAATTGATGTGTGGTATCCTGGAAAGTAACAAGTGTCTCTTAGTAGAGTGGAAATTCCATAGATAATTCTGGATGTTGGGATGTATCTTTTCTATATTGTTACTGTGTAGCAGTATCCACGCTGATAGTGTTAAATTTTTAAGGTGACTCCTTCTTTGGTCTCCCAGGACTCTTACCTCTAGGCAGTTGTAAAACAGCTTTGCGGGGGTATCACTATGCTCCCCAAATAGGGTAACAGGAGTACAAGATGCTCTCTTATGGGGTCCAGATTAATCCCTTCTGGGGTCCAGATTAATCCCTTCTCACTCTCCTTCTCCAGACCTAAAGGACTGCTGCGTGTCTCCACACAGCAGTGTGACAGGATCGGGGAACGGGAGAGAAAAAAGGAGGGGGGACTCCACTAGTGTAGTATGTTGAACTATGATAAGCAATTTATTGTGACAAATGGCAACGTACATAAAAAACAAGCAAAAACGAGCAGAACTATTCACCAAAGGCGTCCGGAACGCCTCCTCGCGTCCTCCTCTGTGTGGGTCTGCCTACGGCCACTCCCTACGCGTTACGACACGGTCACGTGTCTTCATCTGGGGACAGATGAAGACACGTGACCGTGTCGTAACGCGTAGGGAGTGGCCGTAGGCAGACCCACACAGAGGAGGACGCGAGGAGGCGTTCCGGACGCCTTTGGTGAATAGTTCTGCTCGTTTTTGCTTGTTTTTTATGTACGTTGCCATTTGTCACAATAAATTGCTTATCATAGTTCAACATACTACACTAGTGGAGTCCCCCCTCCTTTTTTTTCTCTCCCGTTCCCCGATCCTGTCACACTGCTGTGTGGAGACACGCAGCAGTCCTTTAGGTCTGGAGAAGGAGAGTGAGAAGGGATTAATCTGGACCCCAGAAGGGATTAATCTGGACCCCATAAGAGAGCATCTTGTACTCCTGTTACCCTATTTGGGGAGCATAGTGATACCCCCGCAAAGCTGTTTTACAACTGCCTAGAGGTAAGAGTCCTGGGAGACCAAAGAAGGAGTCACCTTAAAAATTTAACACTATCAGCGTGGATACTGCTACACAGTAACAATATAGAAAAGATACATCCCAACATCCAGAATTATCTATGGAATTTCCACTCTACTAAGAGACACTTGTTACTTTCCAGGATACCACACATCAATTATTATTCCCCACCTGGACTTCCACCATTTGTTTACATTAGTCACGTGATTTTAACACGTCTTTTTATTATATCTTCAATATACATATACCTTATGGATTTTCACCTTATGGACTTTGTCTACTAACCACCACTTTTTAATCACATTTTTATCATCCATTGATTTTTATCACATATTGATTTTCAACACAGGATTGATTTTATATATTTTAGCACCTATTGATATATATGCACTTATTTATGTATTATTAATGCTATTTATTTAGTTACGTCATTATTCATTGAAGGAATTGATTGATTATTTATGCTTATCACTTGATTATTTATGCTTATCACTAGTTCACTTTTGATGCTAGTTTTTTGCACTTTATTTGCACTTTATTTGCACACTTTTGATTGGTTCATAGGATTGAGTATATATTCTTAGCACTTTCTTGATGTGCATGCACATATATATCACTATTATCCAGTCACTCAATATTTATTGAAGATACTGGTTAATTATTTATTTCTCAGCACTTGTCCACTTTTCATGCTAGTTGCACTCCATTGCACTTTATTTCCCTTCTGAACTTAGTGCTATCTCTCGGTCCTGGTCATTCACTTTGGTTTGTCAGCTGCCCAGGACCTTGACATCACTTACCTTTACTCCATATAGCATGCGCGAAGTTTTCTCCCCTAAAAGGGGAACAACCCCGCTACAGTTGTTTAGTGGATGTATAAATATAAATATGGATTTATGTTTCGTGGGTAGGGGAAATAAAGGTTTTTAATTTTAGAATTCTTATATTTCCCGGTAATGTATTTTTTATTTTATTTTATTCAAAAGAGGGTACAAAGCATAGAGTACGCATGTACATAGATCTTCAGTCTTACAAGTAAAAAATGAATCAAAAGAACAAACAGGTATAGAGAATCTCCTTTGATAGCATTGTAGGAGGTAATAATAGGGCAGATATCAATAGATAACAATGCAAATCATCTAGTGTTCAGATTTAAAAGATTATGTGTAAGGATCGCTAGAATGTGATACACATCTATGACAATTTTTTTAAGGTAGAAAAGAGGAAACAAATGTATAAAGACGTAGAGTACAGAGAGAGTAAGAGAGAGTCACTGAGAGCCTGAGACGGCCGCTCCTGCCCCCTCCACAGTCCAACGCTCCAGTGAGGGCAGCGCAAGGGGAGGAGCAGGGATCTGGTGACTGATAGTCACCACCTCTCTGCTCATGGAGCTCTGAGAACTGAGCGATCAGCTGTGTTTGATCACTCAGTTCTCAGTGTTAGAGCCGGTGGGGCACCAATGCAGCATCGGACTGATGCTGCATTCAGCTAGGTAAGTATGTTTAAAAAAAAAAAAACTGATTCCCATTCTGATTCTGATTCTGCAGTCTGTTGCTGATTCCACACTATCCAATTACAAGCCGGATGCAGGGAGGTGACCAGACTGCACTGCATTAAAGAAAAGTGAGGTTTACCAACCTGGCTGTGTTGTCTGCCAAGGCTGTATAAGTCTTAGAACTGTCTGGACAAAATAGGAATTAATTTGATGGGTAAAATGGCCATACATGTATTTTAGAGGTGTAGCTGTTTGCTGATTAACCTTGTGGTGACCATACCATATTTGATTGTTCAAAGGTATTGATTCTTTATTTGGGGTACCACCTAATGGGTTTAAAAGCAGGGCCATAGACAGACCAAACGTAAATATAACCAAAACGTCTGGAAACATTCATAGTGTGGTTTGTGGTTGAAGAACACAAACGTTGGCTCTTAGGTGATAGAGTCAGTAGCAATACTGTGCAATTGTTTTCCTTTCCTAGCAAAGATTTTTCTTTTCTTTTTCAATCCCTGTTCTTTAAGTCTTTTTGAAATATTGTATTGGGTTGAATTCGTGACACATGCCCTTTAAAATAAAAAGCTCTACATGAATCGTCCTCTAGAGATCTGTACAGTACACAAGCCGTCTCCACTGACATACAGTAAGAAGCTGGCAGCATACCTTGTTTCTTTGTCTAGCACTATCCATTTCCTGTGGTCTAAGTGGAAATGTTTACTGTAATATCAGTCAATAGTTCTTTCTGTAGTACTAAGTTGGATATCATAATGCATCTAGGAAAGCCATACTACTTAAATGCAGTTTAAGCTTGTTATTGGATCTGTACCTAATAAAGCCGTGCTGCCATCCCTGGTCTTCTAACACATCCTTTGCAAAATGATCCTTGTGGAGTCTCATTTGCTTTTTGTCTGACTGATGGTGTAGCTTAGATGCAGTTTAAGCTAAGATCAGGTTAATATATTAAATCTATTAGATAATATTGTACGAGAACCGTGGTGTGTGGTATGCAGCTTTGACCTGTCTATTCTTTCTTTGGGATTGTACAAATAACTTTTCAATAAGAATATAAGTCATGTGGAGTGTAACTGCTGCAATGTAAAAGAAAATCAAAAAAATAAATAAATCACTTATTTCTCACACGAGTGTGTGCAAAGAAAATATTTTATTTGTCTTAGATATTCTATAAAAGACCTGAAAAGAGAATGCCTTTTTACCTTAAGAAAGCTGTAGCCAATTGGGGTGCTACTGAGTAACTGTAGATACTGTACATATACCGTATACAGTACATAAAAGATTTATTTATGACCTTGACTGCTCCCAGAGACAATTTAAATACAAAATATTCATATTTTTTCAAGTTCAGATTTATTTCTGCAGCATGATGCAGTTTAAATTGACGCTTTTTCAAAGTGGAGCAAGAGAAGATACAATCATATTATTATAGATTTGTGTGGAAATAGCCAAGAAAATGTTGAAAGAAAAAAGTCTTGAAATAATAGGTGAGCTTAGACATTTGCAAATTTTCCATAAAAGAAACTAGACATATTAACATGGGTTTAGAAGAAAAAAATAAACAAAAAGTCTGTCTTTTTGCTTTTATTTGTGATGGTCTAAAGCGGGGGTCAGTAACCAGTAGATCTTCAGGTCAGTGTGAAGCAGTACACTGGGCATAATAGTATAATCAGACTGATGCGCTGTGCATGGGCGTCCGCAGAACTTTTTTCAGGGGGGGGGGGGGCATAATTTTATGGACACCCATGCTCAGCCCCTTTTCGCAATGTCGTGAAGGGGAGGGGCTTAGTCATTATCACATAAAGCTCAGGCAGGCAGGCAAAGGTTTGAGAAACCTGATGCAAAAGCTTAACCACTTCCCACCCAGGCCAATTCTGACATTTCTCTCCTACATGTAAAAATCATAATTTTTTTACTAGAAAATTACATAGAACCCCCCAAACATTATATATGTTTTATTTTGCAAAGACCCTAGAGAATACAATGGCGGTTGTTGCAACTTTTTATCCCGCACGGTATTTGCGCAGCAATTTTTCTAACGTGTTTTTTTGGGAAAGAAACATTTTTGTGCTTAAAAAAATAAAAAAAAAGTAAAGCAAAGTTAGCCCAATGTTTTGGCATATTGTGAAAGATGAACTTACGCCGAGTAAATAGATACCTAACATGTCACGTTTAAAAATTGCACACACTCGTGGAATGGAGCCAAAGTTCAGTACTTAAAAATCCCCATAGGCGACGCTTGATATTTTTTTTACTGGTTGCATGTTTTGAGTTACAGAGGAGGTCTAGGGACAAAATGATTGCTCCCGCTCCAACGTTCGTGTTAATACCTCACATGTATGGTTTGAACACCGTTTTCATATGTGGGCGGGACTTACGTATGCGCTCACTTCTGCGTTCGAGCGCACGGGGACAGGGGACAGGGGTGATTTTTATTGTTAATTATACTTTCTTTTTTTATTTTGACACTTTTTTGAAAAAATATATTTTTTTGGATCACTTTTATTGCTATTACAAGGAATGTAAACATCCCTTGTAATAGGAATATGACAGGTCCTCTTTACAGTGAGATATGGGGGTCAATAAGACCCCACATCTCAGCCTCCGATGATCATAGAGACTCCGGCGACCATCTGGTCCGCTGGAAATCTCTATGATCAACATCCGGGGCCGGCGGATCCTCTGTCTGACTCACTGATCGTAGCGGTGAGTCGGTAGAAGCACCGGAGGGTGGCGGGAGGGGGGTCCCCTCTCACCTCCAGTAAGAACGATCAAGCGCTGCCACAGTCGCTATGATCATTCTTATGGTGTAGGGCTGAAAACGGCAATATCTGAATGATGTCTGTAGCTACAGACATCATTCAGATATCCTCGCTCAAAGTCCGTCCCCCCGCCGCTGTAATTCAGGCGTCCTGTGCCCGAAAAGGGTCTGGGCGCCTGAGTAGGGGATGGCAGCAGCGGCCATAGATAGATTCATGCAATGCATGAATCTATCTATAGGTGATAGAGGGGTGGCAGGAAAAAGGGGGTGGCGCTCCCGTGTGCCCTTAATGCACGGGCTGCCATTGTGCTTTGGCCATATATATTTTGATCTTGATGAAAACATGCTTGGTATGGACTGGTCTGGTAGCCTGGCCTGAGTAGTAACTTACAAAGTGAAGAAGACGTCACATGATCATGAATTATCTCATCAACATAATACACTAAATACACATATATATCTTCCCAGAAAATCTAGCAATAAATCAATCAAAATGTTCTTCCTCCTGCCTCTTGAAGTCCTGGCTGCTAATAACTGCTGTTACCTGTGGTTCCTCGTTGTTCTTGTTGCCTAGGCACAGCACAGGTAGCATTAACATGTCACTGGGCGGCTCACAGACTGCCAGTGCCAGGCCAGCATATCACTCGGCGGCATGCACTTGAGTGGGCGGAGCCACAACACGATATGACACACCTACACTACACAGGCAGCCAATCACTGAAGAGGAGGGCGGAAAGGCTGAGCTGCGGAGCGGAGGACACTGGACAGTGTCAGTGTGAAAACAGCAGGCAAACAGATGTAGGAAAAAAAGTCTGTGGCGGCCGCGATTGCAGCGCCGTGGACATTTAAACACAGCACACACTGACACTGACAGTATGAAAGCCAACACCTGATAATTCCAGGGGGGGGCAAGAGCCCCGCCTTGCCTGTATTTGCGGACACCCATGGCGCTGTGGTTTACCCGCTCTGCGGGTGCAGTGCAGTGTACCTGCACCTGAATGCAGGAGTTTTGGTGTGCTTTCAGAAAGTGCACCACACCTGCAGGATATAAAAGTCTATGGCAAAGCGCAGCTAACCCAGGGAAGTTGCAGATGCACTGTGCTGCATGCTCGGTGCTGGCCAGTGTGAAAGCAGCCTTATAGGGGCATCAGAACCGGAAGGGTACATTTACATTTGCAATTTGGGGGGTGGTAAAACCCCATAGTTTAGTTGTGTTTTTATCACCCCCAACCGCACCCCCTTTAGCTGCAGTTGTCAGGGGTGTACACATGTCGCAGCCACATCAGGAGTTGTACACCCTGTCATGGTTGGCGGGTGTAGCACCTGTGAAGCATGACCCATTCAAGTGAATGAGGCTGCTCTGCAAGTGCCCTACAACCTTGTGCAGTACAGCAAACAAGGGGTTAAAGCAGCCAGCAATGTGTTGCTTTCTCACCACCTGCTTTAACCCCTTGGACCCCACAAAGGCATGCAGTTGTGGGGCACTTGCAGAATAGCCCAAATTTACTTGAATGGGTCACGATTGGAAGGTGGTAGCACCCACCTAAAGCAACAGGGGGCTTAATTCCTGCCGTGGCATGTGTACACCTTTGGCTGCTGCCTCAGCAGCTAAAGGGGGTATGGATTGGGGGCGGTATAACCACGACTCAATTACAGGGTTCTACCCCCTTGTGAACAAGCCCTTATGCTGCATACACATGAGTGGAAACAATTCGACGCATGCTCTAAAGCATTGAACTTAATTTTCTCGGTTCGTCGTAGTGTTGTACGTCACCTCGTTCTTGACCATCCAAGATTTTTCAGGCGGAATTCCGCTCAAGCTTGGCTTGCATACACACGGTCACACAAAAGTTCACTGAACTTTCGACCGTCAAGAACGTGGTGACGTACAACACTACGACGTGCCGAGAAAATTAGTTCAATGCTTCCAAGCATGCGTCGAATTGTTTCCGAGCATGCGTAGGAATTTTGCATGTCGGAATTGGTACAGACGATTGGAATTTCCGATCAAAACTTTTTCCGACCAAAAAATTGAGAACCTGCTCTCAATCTTTTGCTGGCTGGAATCCCGCCAGCAAAAGTCCAATGGAGCATACACACAGTCGTATTTTCCGACCAAAAGCTCTCAACTGACTTTTGCTGGTGGAATTTCCGATCGTGTGTACGCGGCATAAGGGTGTCTATGCCGAATGCAACTAAGGGCTCAATCACAAGTGCAGAAAGCACTGCTGCTCATCTGAAAATAGATTTGAGTGTGTTTGACAGGTGTTGAGGAGGCAATATGTTGCCTCCTCACCACCTGATTTAAACCTATGATTGCCATGCACTGCATGCGATTGCAAGCGGTGGTGTGGCAATTAGAGGTTTAAATCAGGTGTGAGAAGGTGACACTGTGCCTGGTGATCTTTGACTTCTGCCATATCGTTCAGGTAGATCTCCACCTCTTTAACCACTTCCCGCTCGCCATATAACGATACGAACTGTGCAAAGTGTTTCAGTTACGTCAATGACGTCCAGCAGGTTAAGCCACTAGCGCGCGCCCGTGTCGTTTAGACACACTGCATCTCCGTTCGAGGTAAAGAGCCTCTGACGGAGGCTCTTTACCACGTGATCAGCTGTGTCCAATCACAGCTGATCACAGTGTAAACAGGAAGAGCCATATATCAGCTTTTCCTCCACTCAGGCTGACAGGCGCGAGTAGAGGAGAGACGATCAGCTGCTCTCCTGACAGGGGGTGGTCTGCATTGATTGATTATCAGTGCAGCCCCCCAGAGGATGCCCACCCAGGATCACCAGGGATGTCCACCCAGGACCACCAGGGATGCCCACCCATGACCACCAGGTATGTCAATCAATGCCCAATAGGGATGGCACTGTTCCCCCACACTGATGCCTGCCAGTGCCCCCTGATCAGTGCTACCAAACAGTGCAGTCTGTTGGTGGTGTCCATCAGTGCCTATCAGTGCCCATCAGTGCCGCCTGTACATGCCCACCAGTGCCACCTATCAGCGCCCATCAGTGCCACCTATCAGTGCGCATCAGTGCTGCCTATCAGTGCCCATCAGTGCCGCCTATGTGTGCCCATCAGTGCCACCTATCAGTGCCCATCAGTGCTGCATATCAGTGCCACATTTCAGTGCCTGCCAGTGCTGCTTATCAGTGCCGCCTATCAGTGCCCATCAGTGCTGCATTTAAGTGCCTCATCATCAGTGCCACCTATCAGTGCCCAATGCCACCTATCAGTGCTCATCAGTGCCGCCTATGAGTGCCCATCAGTGCCACTTATCAGTGCCCATCAGTGCTGCATATCAGTGCCACCTATCAGTGTCCACCAGTGCTACTTATCAGTGCCGCCGATCAGTGCCCATCAGTGCTGCATTTAAGTGCTTCACCATCAGTGTCACCTCACCAGTGCCACCTCATCAGTGCCAGTCAGTACTGCCCCATCAGTGCCCGTCAATACAGCCCCATCAGTGCCCATCAGTGAAGGAGAAAACTTATTTACAACGTTTTTTAACAGAAACTAAGAAAAACTTTTTTTTTAACTGTCTTTTTTTATTTGTAGCGCAAAAAATAAATACCCCAGTGGTGATCAAATACCACCAAAAGAAAGCTCTAATTGTGGGTAAAAATTAAAAAAAAATTGTTTGGGTACAGCATAGCATGGCTGTGCAATTGTCATTCAAAATGTGATAGCGCTGAAAGCTGAAAATTGGTCTGGGCAGGAAGGTGTATAAGTGGTTAAAGTTTCCTACCCCTGGTCTAAAGAACTGATTATTTTAGGTTATGTGTCCTTTGCACAATGTTGTTATTGCAGTGTAGTCTTGTTGGAAAAGTAGTATCTTCTTGTAAAGTTGACACAATGGCCAAAAATAGAGGGAATATGAAACTAGTTTGCAGGAAGCACACCAAGAAGGGTTTTCTGTCTAATAAAATTGAGCTCTTAATTTCCTGTGCTGTCTTTCTCTACTGCACTGAATCCCAAGCAGTGTTATAAGCCCTGCTCCGTGCTTCCTTTTAGCTGCAGAACACCTCCCCATTGTGTTATGGAGAGGAAGAGAGTGTGGGGAGAGTTCTGTAAATCAGTAGAAGAGAAATGGGTCCCTTAACCACTTAAGCCCTGGACCAATTTGCAGCCAAAGGACCAGGCCCCTTTTTGCGATTCGGCACTGCGTCGCTTTAACTGACAATTGCGCGGTCGTGCGACGTGGCTCCCAAACAAAATAGAGCTTTCTTTTGGTGGTACTTGATCACCTCTGCGGTTTTAATTTTTTGCGCTATAAACAAACATAGAGCGACAATTTTGAAAAAAATGCAATATTTTTTACTTTTTGCTATAATAAATATCCCCAAAAAATATATAAAAAAACATTTTTTTCCTCAGTTTAGGCCGATACATATTCTTCTACATATTTTTGGTAAAAAAAATTGCAATTAGCGATTATTGATTGGTTTGCGCAAAAGTTATAGAGTTTACAAAATTGGGGATAGTTATAACAGGGATAACTCTGAAGCTGAACCATCCCCAAAATAAATTTCTGGATGGTCATCTCCCATGGAGCTGTCTGTTGGGTTGCAGGTAGAGCTATAATTTTTTCGTGTCTACAATGGACGTGGGCACATCCAGACCTGTATGTCGGACACTCTATGGCCATTTCTAACAATTCATGGAACTTAATATTGGTGTTGCACCCATCTTTCTCTCTTGACCTTGTCAGACAGCAGGCCATCTACAAATTGTTCCTTCAGCTATATGTCCTCCTCAGTCCCTTATGGCAGCATGTGTTGAAGTTCCAGTGAATATTGTAGAATATATTCTTCTGCTCTCTGCTTTCTGCCAATTAAGTAAGACGTATGGTAAACTAATAGTACTGCTTGGCTGTATGCTTCTTCTAAGCGGTTAACTAGCTTGTCAATGGAATCCTGATCTTCATTTGGGAGGTGCAGTATTAACCTTCTTACTTCTCCCTCTTAAGTGTAAATGGCTAGTTTTGCCTGCTGGGTGGGCGGGATCCCATATGATCAGATCAGAGCCTGCAAATTCCTGATTGATTTATCAAAGTCCTGACCTAAGCTTGTGTACTTGGGTAGATGTTGTAGTAGGTATCTGACCAGGAATAAGGGGATCATTATTGCAGGGGTGGTAACTGGCCGGCTTCCACCCAGAACATCACTACCGAATACTGTTATTGCACCACTCCCTGCCCCAAATTCCGACATGGCCAATCTTGTTCAGTGATGCCAAATTTAACTTGATGTGTAAGTTTACAAAATATTTGCAAAGTAGGATTAACAATTTCAGCAGGATCAGGACATATACGGTACAAAACTATTTTACCAGATGATGAAGCTCTGAAAACAAGAGCTCCTCAAAGCAATGCATGCAGCTCATTTAGGGCACTAGGTGGCAATACAGTATGGTCTCTCCAAGGCTCTATAGTAAGAGGGACTGGAGAAGAAATAAAACTTCAATAAGCGGTTCTGTACATAAACAGTTTCTTGCACTTATCATCACAGGCATCGTCTCTCACAGTGAAATCCAGGCTAGGTCTGGTAACACAGGTGAAAAGCTGGAAGGATCTTGGGGCTGGTAACACAGGCAAGCAACTGGAGAGGTCTTGAGTCTGGTAACACAGGCGAGTGTCTGGAGATGCAGGACCACCCCATTGGAAGCATAGTACTCTGGGACCAATTAGAGAAATGCTCTGCCCAGTGTGTGGGTCTTCTGTAGAAGTCTTGTGCTATTGGGCTCCTGCTTGGCTCCCCATATGCAGGGACTTGAAGTGGAGAACCATACACCTGGCTGAAGATCACATGCCCAGCCATCTCTGCCTCATCAGGTGCAATCTCTCTGAGCTGTTGAGGGAGGGAAGCAGACAAACGTATATTCCCTGAGCATGTCCAGAAGAACAGGGGCTTGTAGGAGCCCAGGGGGATGTGGGGAAAGGAGTTAAAGAAGCCCTGTGACTGAGCATGGTAGGTAAAGGGGCACTTTGTGGTGATTCGCTTTAATTATCTCGTCATATGAAAAGGAAGTCCTGTCAACTCTTGCATAACTCAAATAATATAAGATAATTGAAGTTAATATTTACTCAATTTACTGTGTGAACATCAGAAACAGAAGTTGGAATTGCACTGATTCAACAGGTATTTTTCTATACTTGCAGACAAAACATTTGGGAACTGATTGTAATTTAAAGGTGTGTGTGTGTGTGTGTGTGGGGGGGGGGGGGGGGGGGGTTAGGGTTAGGATACATTTTAACACTTTGCAACAAATATTAAATTGTACTGCTGATATTTTTTTTTATTATTATCTAGCAGTTGTTTACTAATTTTGTTTCTTGTAATACCTAGAAGTGGCACTGTATGCTTTCCTACTGACAGATTTTTGGAGAAAGCTAGGCTGGGTAGTTTTTATATAAATGCATTTAAAATGTACAAATTGTTTGCCTGGCTGTCACACAAGAAGTCAGGCTTGATAAATCATTCCATATATTATGAAAGGTTTATACTTTACCTCTAAAAGAGCTTTAAAGACATTGTCATGTGGCACAATAGCAAATAAATTACTCCCCAGACAGATAATCAATGCCACGTGACTTGTGCTGAAATAGGAAAGCTTCTATTACAGTGCACATACTGCCGAGCATTACATGAGATTCTCATTTGCTAGATGTTAATGAGTCAAGTGTTTTTCCATGTTACAAAACAAGAACATATGAGAACATTATATTGACATATTACTGATTTTGCAACCATTATGCATTTTCAGTTTGAAAACACAAGGGTGCCCCAGAGCACTCAGACAATTGTTCAGGCAGGGGGATGGATGGAAGACCCATAAAAGAATTTGCTCTGTATGCGTCCTCTATTTTATAAACATAACCTGACTCTTTATAAGGAACATGGATTTTTTTAGTGCTTAGCGGTGCATGGTAACCTATTTAATGCTTATTTGATAATAATGGGCTATCAAATCGGTCATGCAGGTTTTACTTCCAAAATGTGTCTGTCTGTCCATCCATATTCTCCCTTCAAAGTCCCTAGTTGATCTCCCATCAAAGTAAGCAAATATTTTGTTGTCCATAATATACACAGTCTGTCCGTAATGAGATAATACACAAAGTTTATTCATGATATAATATACATAGTCTGTCCATAATGATATGTAGTGGTATCCCCTTAAGGGCTGTTGAGTATTGTGGTTCATCCATTACCCCAGGGCCAGTGCCACCACTAGGCAAACTAGGCAGCCGCCTAGGGCGCCATGCTGCCTAGGGGGCGCCCGGCCACTGGTTTTCCTCCTCTCTTCTCTCTGCAGCAAGCAACTAAGTCTCAGCATCAGCAAGCAGCCACCCCTCTGTTCACAGATAGTGTCAGAGGTGCAGCGGCGGTTAAGGACTGTGTCTGTGTCCCATCTCCTGAATAAATGGAAGCAAGCAAACATTCATTGATGGGCACTGGTAGGCTGCATTTGATGGGTCCTGGTGAGGCTAAATGTGATGGGCGCTGGTGAGGCTGCATTAATGTGCGTTGGTGAGGCTGCATTTGATGGGCGCTGGTAGGCTGCATTTGATGGGGCTGGTGGGCTGCATTTTATGGGTGCTTGGTTAAAAAGGTGGGGTTTACATGGGCAGGGAAAAGGCAGGGCAGGGGTGGAGTCAAGGGGGGCGGCAAAATTAGGTTTCGCCTAGGGTGTCAAAAATCCTTGCACCAGCCCTGCATCACCCTGCCCAGCCAGGCACACAGTTCTCATTCACCCTCAGGCAGAAAACCAGTCCTTGAACTTTGTTTTTGTATTTTTATTGAGGTAATTTAACTTGGATAGGGATGGAATATTCATAAAATGCCCAACTGATTACAGATAAGGTATATGGGACCACCTATATACTTTGGAACCACTACAGGGTTCAGCAGTGCGTCCGCCGCACTGCTGAACCCTGTAGTGGTTCCAAAGCATGTATTGGCCAAGCTTAACAGCAAGGTCACACACCTTAAGGTGAGCCTTCATTACATGGGGGGGAGCACCTGAGTGAGAGTGTGGAGCACCTGTAAATTGGATCAATTTGAACTTTGCACAGTGCACTTAAGCACTTTTTTTTATAATTCCAGCATTTGGATCTATTTAGATTTCCACTGACTTATTTGCTTTAATATTTTTCATCACTATATGAATGCACATTGTCACTTTATGATTTGGTTATTAAGCACTTGTTATTTTATATATTTTTTCATCATATATTTTATACATTATTATTACCACGGTGTAGAGGATATATTTTTACCAGTTCAGAGGCTTTATGCTTATACCTTTGATAGTGCAGCGTTTTTAATGCGATCATTGCATTCATTGACTGGCTAAAGGAGTAACAGCTTCAGCGTCAGAGTCATGATTGGACACTGTCATCATGACTTTATCCAATCATGGCTCATTCCCGCCCCACAGTATAAAAGTATTCTTTCAATGGCAGCCATTTTCAGTGTGATTTCGGCATGGAGAGAGATAGAACAGGGCTTTGTTCAGTGCTATTAGTTAGTGTGTTGTACTGTGCTTTTTTGCTTCAATTGTCAGTGTAGAATATTTGTTTAGTGTCAGTCTAGGGATAGTGTGAGTGTAGTTAGGAGGACCACCATTCAGCTTTGCACAGTGTGCAGCTAGAGTAGGGACAGCTCAGATAGTTTCACTGTAGTGTAGTGAGACCGTGTCATTCATACATACATTAGAGTTGGGACAACTCAGATAGTTTATTAGTTAGATATTAGATAGTCTATTTTATTGCGTTACAGCCAGTTTAACGCCATTTACTTCTGTGTGCATTACTGCCAGTTTAACGCCATTTACATCTGTGTGCATTACTGTCAGTTTAACGCCATATAGTTTTCTGTGCGTTACTGCCAGTTTAAAGCCATATAGTTTTGTGCGTTACTGCCAGCTAAACACTATATAGTTTTTTGCATTACTGCAAGTTTAACGCCATTTACTTCTGTGTGTGTTACTGCAAGTTTAACGCCATATAGTTTTGTGTGTTACTGCCAGTTTAACGACATATAGTTCTGTGTGCGTTACTGGCAGTTAAAGGCTGTATGGTTCTGTGTGTGTTACTGCAAGTTCAACGCTATATAGTTTTGTGTGCGCTACTGCCAGTTTAACGCAATATAGTTTTGTGTTTTACTGCAAGTTTAACGCCATTTACTTCTGTGTGCATTACTGCCAGTTTAACACAATATAGTTCTGTGTACGTTACTGCCAGTTTAACTCCATATAGTTCTGTGTGCGTTACTGCCAGTTTAACGAAATATAGTTTTGTGTGCATTACTGCCAGTTTAACGCCATATAGTTTTGTGCGTTACTGCCAGTTTAACACCATATAGTTTTGTGCGTTACTGCAAGTTTTTAATGCCATTTACTTCTGTGTGGGTTACTTCCAGTTTAACACCATATAGTTTTTGTGCATTACTGCCAGTTTTAACGCCATATAGTTCTGTGTGCGTTACTGCCAGTTTAATGCCATATAGTTCTGTGTGCGTTACTGCCAGTTTAACAGAATATAGTTTTGTGTACGTAACTGCCAGTTTAACGCCATATAGTTTTGTGTGTTACTGCAAGTTTAACGCCACTTACTTCTATATGCGTTACTGCAAGTTAAATGCCATATAGTTCTGTGCGTCACTTTGGTGCATTATATTGCAGTATATTATAGTGTATCCGTGGAGAGTGTAGTGTGACTACTCAAATTAAAGTGCACCAAACACCACTTTACATTATTTAAAGTGCATCTATGTACAAATTTCCACTTTTTATTTACATTTGCTTATAAGCACCACACCCTCCCTCCCAATAATGCCAGCAACAGAGGTTGACGATTAGCTTAGTCCTCAGGCAGGGCATCATTTCCTCTGTTTAGTGAGTTTGCCCATGCTATCCAGCCACGGCATGCAGGGGAGGTGATGGGCTGGCTTACCAAACCTTCCTCATCCTCCTCATCCTCTGTTACGCAAGCAGAGACAAGTGTGCAGTCCCCTGCAGTTGCCAGATTGGATAAACCTGCCTCCTTGTCCACATCTCCACATCTATTCCTGCCATAGCCCAACATCTGCCATGGAGGAGTCAGCTGAGTTATTTGACCACAGAGTCAGCCACTTGCTCCTTGATGATGCCCAGCCATTACTGGATTCAGATGTTGGTTCTGAGGTTGAGGATGACAGGAACATGAGCCTAGAGAGAGGGGAGAACACTGGTAGACAAATTGGCATTCATGTTTCCCTAGCCGCAGCGTATTGCGTAAGTTTTCTCCAGTGGTAATGATGATGATGAAGATGAAGGAGATGATGATGAGGTCACTGATGCAACTTGGGTGCCAGATAGAGCAGAGGAGGAAACTTCAGGTGAGGCGGCACAATCCCAAGGAGGCTGACAGAGAGCAGCCACCCTATTCCATCACATTCTGCAGCTGTTATCTCCCGGCCTACTTCCCAAAGCTCAGCTGTCTGGACCTTTTTCAGCACATCTGCAGCAGAGCGCACTGTTGCTATCTGCAAACTGTGTCTCAGGCACATCAAATGTGGCAAAAACACCAGCCATTTATGTACCGCATGCTTAACAAGGCATTTAACTTCCAACCACTCAGCTCGTTGGCAAGAGCACCTAAAAGCCACACAAAAGGGGCACAAATCTGTCCCTGCTCCTCCTTACCCACTTCAGTCTGCCCCTGCTATTCCTAATCATTACCTCTCAGCAGCCTTCACTGACAGGGTTGATGGTATAGCACAGGGTATCCCAGGTCCTAGCAGCACATCTGCCAGCAGCACACCACCAGCTGTAGACTGTAGCCGGCAAATTTCTCTGCCACATCTGCTGCAGCGGAAAAAAAAAAAATACAGTCCCTGCCACCCACATGCCCAGCATCTAAATGCAAGCTTGTCAAAGCTTTTGGCTCTCCAACTTCTGCCTTTCAGCCTGGTGGATTCTGCTGCCTTCCGTGAATTCGCACAATGTGCTGTACCGCAATGGCAGGTTCCCAGTCGCTACTACTTTTCACGTAAGGCCATTCCATCTATCTACCATCATGTGGAAGGAAATGTTCTAGCATCGTTGGGCAAGCGTAATATCCACCTTACTGCTGACACGTGTTCCAGCAAGCATGGGCAGGGATGATATAATTCGCTCACAGCGCACTGGGTAATACTACTTGCAACTCGAAAGGATGCAGGACAGGGCTATGTGTTGCAGATTGTTGTGCCCCCACGTCTCCATACAGCTGGTGGTGATGATGCCAGACCTGTGAGCTCTACCCCCTCCTCCTCTGCCAATTCCATTCCCTCCTCTGCAGAATTGTTCTATGAACATCAGGTACCCCTAAGCGTTCAAAGGGCTATTCCATGAGTCAGGCTAAAAGATGCCATCCAGTGCTTCAGCTGGTGTGTTTAGGGGACAGGAACCACACTGGAGCTGAGATTCTTGCAGCTCTGCAGGGACAGGCCCAGAGGTTGTTCACACCACGCCAGCTGGAGCCAGGAATAGTGGTGTGTGATAATGGCTCAAACCTCCTGTCAGCCTTTAGACAGGTAAAGTTGACACATGTGTCATGCCTGGCACATGTCCTCAATTTGGTGGTGCAGCGTTTCCTAAATACGTACCCAGGGTTGAAAGATGTGCTAAAGATGGCCAGAAGAGTCTGTAGCCATTTCAGGCGGTCATACACAGCCAGTGCTCAGTTGGCTGAAATTCAGCGGGAATTTCACCTGCCCATAAACCGCCTGATTTGTGACATGCCCACCAGGTGGAACTCGACTTTGGCAATGCTGCAGCGGCTATACATGCAGCAGAGGGCCGTCAACAAGTACCTGTGCGAGTACGGCACGACGAAAGGCTCATTGTGGCACTTTCATAGGCTTCCAAGAAGAGAAAGACATGCGTACATCTGTAAGCAATGGCTTTTCAACCCCAGGACCCTTGGGAGTAGTACGTGGCTGGGAGGAGGAAGTTCCAGATGCTGTCATCCTGAGTGACCCAAGCAGTCTGCTTCTCAAGCCTCGGCAAATTTGAGGCGCATGTGCAATCTCATGCTTCAAAGCCTGCGACAGGGACCCAAGAATACGTGGCATAAAGGAAATGGAGTACCTCTATAGCAGGGGTGTCCAAACTTTTTTCAAAGAGGGCCAGATTTGATGAAGTGAACATGCTTGAGGGCCGACCATTTTGCCTGACATTCTTTAAACCATTAAAACTCGGTCTAAGTGTGTTCGTCCAAGCACTAATACACTGCCCAACAAGAATTCTCTTGCCTTTGTGCTGTGTGTGGTGAATTGATGAGCTCAGGTGTGTTATTTGGATATACCGTATTTAATCGGCTTATAACACCTACCTTAACTTTAAAAAGGAAGTTTCAGGAAAAAAAATCTTAAATTTGAAATAAAGGACTGAAGCAAAATAAGGGTCAGTGCCCATCAATGCAGCCTAAACAGTGCCCATATGCAGCACCCACTCCATTGCTATGAATGCAGCCCGCACTCCATTGACATGAATGCAGCCCGCACTCCATTGACATGAATGCAGCCCGCACTCCATTGACAAGAATGCAGCCCCCACACTGACAAGAATGCAGCCCCCACACTGACATGAATGCACTGACAAGAATGCAGCCCCCACACTGACATGAATGCAGCCCCCACACTGACATGAATGCAGCCCCCACACTGACATGAATGCAGCCCCCACACTGACATGAATGCAGCCCCCACACTGACAAGAATGCAGCCCCCACACTGACAAGAATGCAGCCCCCACACTGACAAGAGACATGAATGCAGCCCCCACACTGACATGAATGCAGCCCCCCACACTGACAAGAATGCAGCCCCCACACTGACAAGAATGCAGCCCCCACACTGACAAGAATGCAGCCCCCACACTGACAAGAATGCAGCCCCCACACTGACAAGAATGCAGCCCCCACACTGACATGAATGCAGCCCCCACACTGACAAGAGACATGAATGCAGCCCCCACACTGACAAGAATGCAGCCCCCACACTGACAAAAATGCAGCCCCCACACTGACATGAATGCAGACTCACCATTGCAGCCTGATTCATGTCCATCTGCAGCCTTGGAGGAGACAGGGAGGGGGGCGGGACGAGCACCAACAGACATACAGGAGAAACTCCTGTTTTTATCGGCGGCCTCTTTAATTGAAAGTCCCGCCTCCTATGATGGACAAAACAGTTGTCCAATGGCAGCGCAGGAGACGGGACTTCCTTTAACACAGGACGCTGTGTAAACAGGAAATAATCCTCTCCTGTATGCACGGCACTCGTCCCGCCCCCTCCAAGGTAGCCAGCATATCTATCTTTTGTGGCCCCCGGCGCTCAGGATTCGTTGGGGGCCACAAAAGATATACATGTCAAAATTACCAGGCGGGCCGTCCGAAACTGGAACGCGGGCAGCGATTGGCCCGCGGGCCGGACTTTGGACATGCCTGCTCTATAGGGTTACGGTGGGAAGGCGCAACCAACTACAAAAATAATTTTTCTGCACCTGTTTGACAGGTGCATATCATTGCAATTTTTTACAGTAAGGCCAATACTTGCTTTCATCAAGAGTACCTCTATAAGGTTACAGTGGGAAGGCACCACCAACACCCAAGGACCAAATTTTCTGCACCAGTTTGACAGGTGCATATTATTGCAATTTTTTACAGCAAGGCCAATTCTTGCTTCCATCAAGATTACCTCTATAGGATTACGGTGGGAAGGCGCCACTGACACCCAAAGACCAATTTTTACTCACCTGTTACTTCTATCCAAAATCAAAGTGACACCAGAAAGTATCCAAAAAATCTCTAATCTTGTTCCCAGTGCACTACATTGTGGCCTCATCATACACACTGACTCCCCAACGGTTGCTGAGCAAAATAGAGGCAGCTTGCAGGGAAAATTAATTATTTTTTTGATTTATAACTGCAATTATTGATGCAGCAGATTCTAGTCATGGTACACATCTGCCAATTTACAGGTAGACTAATGCCGCGTACACATGAAGGGACAATCCCGCGGGATTATCCGCTGGACTGAAGTCCAGCGGATAATCCCCTCGTGTGTGGGCGCCGGCGGACTTTTTTTGGCCAAAGTACGGTGGACTAAAGTTTTAAGTTTTGTTTTAAAATTATCCGCTGGACTTGGCAGTCCAGCGGATAATCCGGTCGTGTGTAGTATGGTCCGGCGTACCAAAAAGGACGCATGCTCAGTAGCTAGTATGTCACGGACTCGCTCGGTCTGGTAAAACTAGCCTTCGTTTTGAAGCTCGCACAATCGTCACGCTGCTGATTTTTTTTTTTTTTTTTTTCTGACAGCGGGATTTGTATGTTATCGTACTTGAAGAATGATTTTGCCTTGCTGCTTGTATATTCACGCAGAGTACTCCCGAACGTTTTTTCTTCAGCATTCTTTAGTGAAGTTATATATTTGTATATATATATATATATATATATATATATATATATATATCTATATAGATATAGATATCCAAATCGCCAAATTTAAAAGATATCTATATTTCTCAATAAACCCAAAAAAAGATCTATCTATATATACATATATATATATATATTTATATATATAGATATATAGATATATACGTGTATATATATATATATATATATATATATATATATATATATATATATATATATATATATATATATATATATATATATATATCTATATATATATATATATATATCTATATATATATATATATATATATATATATATATATATATATATATATATAGATCTCTATATATATATATATATATATATATATATATATATATATATATATATATATATATATATATATATATATATATATATATATATATATATTATATATGTACATATATCTCTATTTAGATATATTTTAGTATTTGTTGGTTATCAAAAGGATTTGTTATTACACATGATACAATTGTGGAGTCAGCAGAGCTTGCCCTTAATTCAGATCTTAACCCTCACCTTTCCAGCGACTGCACTTGCAGTTCCATTGAAGTTGCACCTTACACTTGTATTGTCAAATGAATGTTTAGACATGTACCTGCCTACTCCTAAAGAAACTATGTTTTTCAATAACAAGCACGTATATCATTTGTTGATGAAAAAATAAATACCATTTATTCTGGTTTAAACAAACAAGGCAAAACAAAATAGGAAGGCAACACTGGAGCCACTTTGCGATTTTGCAAAGACTTTTTGCCCCAACGGCAGACATCAAGTTTGTGAAGCCAAAAATTAAGCTTGGACAGATTTCATCCAATATAGGGAGCACAAGAAGATTGACCAGGAATCAGACAGACCAGGAACAGCAGCAGATGACATCTATGTCCCCAAGCTGTGGCACTACAACAGCCTGTGTCTTCTGTGAGACCAGACTGAAGCCAGGCAATCACTTCCGACTCTTCCCACCACGCTGCCCTGCACTCTTCCCTGCAGTCTTCCCTGCACGCTTCCTTGGAGGCTGACTTGTGGTAGGAGGAGGAGGAGGAGGAGGAGGAGAAGAAGGAAGAGGAGGAGGAGGAGGAGGAGAAGGAGGAGAAGTTGCTGTCGGGCCTTCATGTGTCAGGCGGGTGGATTCTCTTAATTGACCCCTCAAACCCCCCTTAATAGCCTCAAAAATGAGGCCCTCGCACAGGTGCCGTTGGCCCTTTTCCATTTCCAGCAACCTGCTGGCCAAGTAGGTGCCATAGGCCTCTTCTGGAATGGGGGGTCTTTCGAGAATCGCACTCGCCTTCCGAATAAGTTGGAGTGATTCCTCCTCAACAATGGTCATCCTCCTGGGCCTTCTTGGGGGTAAGGGCAGGGGTGGAGGTAGACTTCTTAATCCAGTCTGGCTCGTGCTGGGCCCAGCCACCTCCTGGCTCTCGCTGGTCATGTCCTCCTCCTCCATACCACTTGTCCCGGCATCATCCTGGGTCAGCTCATCCTGTGTGCAAATAAAAACAAAAATCAAACACCTGGTTTTTGGTTTATGGCCTCCTCAATCATCCAATTGTAAACTTATGAAGGAGCAGATACATTTTTAAAAAGATCCAAAAGGCTATCATTTGGACCCCTGCATTTTCCAAGCAGATCACCAATGTTGTATAAGGCATTTTTTCACACTACTGGATGTATGTATACACTATATATGTATCGATATGTTGCACCCACACTTTTTCGAAGTTTGCGCAATTTTTGGCAGCTTTTTTCACAATTCTGAGTTCAGGGTGTTAATTGTTTCACATTTTAACGTTTACAGCATTAATATTCACACAATCACAATTTGGGATACTAAATATATACCTGGCTCCAGCTGGGCGCATCAGCCTGCTCCAAGGTGGAGGGGTCTTCTCCTTCCGTGGAAGCCTCAGCTTGGGTGGAGGGAAGAGTGGAGGGAAGAGTGGAGGGAAGGGTGGAGGGAAGAGTGGACAGTGATTGCCTGGGTTCCATCTGGTCACCTATAAAAGCCAGTTGGTTGTAGTACCACAGCTTCGGTACATAAACATTCTCTGCTGCTGCTCCTGATCTGACTGATTCCTCAATCTTCTTGCGCTCCCGCTTGTACATGTGCCTTAAACTTGCAATTCTGGCTTCAACAAACTTGGTGTCTGCGTTGGGGACTTGAGTCTTCACAAAATCCACAAGTGGCCCCAGTGTTGCCTTCCGGACATCCCTATTGCCATATAAAGGGTTCTTGAGCTGCCACAGGTTGGTATTTTTTCTGTAGAGCGCAATGAATTCGGACATGAACTGCTGGTCCTTGAATGGATTCCACTGGGCTGCTGCCATGTTTGTTTCTGTTTTGTTAGTAATGGCAATACAAAAGACCAAAAACACAAATGTTACTAAAAACGCACATCCAGTTTTTCAAACCAAACATTACACAACACACCCACACACAGGCAGCAACACACCCACACAGGCAGCAACACATCCACACAGGCAGCAACACACCCACACAGGCAGCAACACATCCACACAGGCAGCAACACACCCACACAGGCAGCAACACATCCACACAGGCAGCAACACACCCACACAGGCAGCAACCCCTACACACAGGCAGCAACACACCCACACAGGCAGCAACCCCTACACACAGGCAGCAACACCTACACACAGGCAGCAACCCCTACACACAGGCAGCAACACACACATATCCTTAAAAAATGCAGGCCCAAAACCCAATAAACCACAGTAATGCATCCTAGAAAACACTTACCTTCGTACAGAGCGCTCGCTACTTCCGTTCGGGAACACGTGGGGCCCTCAAACAGCCTTATATACACTGCGCACGCGTCGAAGTCCGCCTGCGTCCTCCGCGTCGCCCGCCCATGACGTTCCTCCTGACGAGTATTCCCCGCCCCGCTTCCCCTCGTTGCATTGTGGGTGAATAAATTCATGAAGATGGCGGACACATTCTCAGCCAGTAGCGCGGAGGAAAGCCAAGAAGCGAACACATCTGCATCCAGCAGCAGATATAAGGCCACCAATATGGCCTTTGAAGAGATGGTGGAGATGGTGGACATCCTCCAAAGGGAAGATTACGACGGGGAAAATGGCCCCTACCCTCGACCCAACTTGCGCAAGGACAAGATTCTCACTACAATCGTCAGCACCCTGGAGCAGAAATTCGGCGTACGAAGGGGCAAGGATCAACTGCGCAAGCGATGGTCCGACATCAAATCCAGGGAGCACGATCAGTACAGGAGAATTCGAAAAGCCATCAAAAAAAGTAAGTCAAGCACGTGCGCTACTATGGTTATACTTGATATGTCTAATCTTGCGCAGATGTTATTACCATTCGTACGTGAAACTTGCGCAGATGTTATTACCATTCGTACGTGAAACTTGCGCAGATGTTATTACCATTCGTACGTGAAACTTGCGCAGATGTTATTACCATTCGTACGTGAAACTTGCGCAGATGTTATTACCATTTGTACGTGAAACTTGCGCAGATGTTATTACCATTCGTACGTGAAACTTGCGCAGATGTTATTACCATTCGTACGTGAAACTTGCGCAGATGTTATTACCATTCGTACGTGAAACTTGCGCAGATGTTATTACCATTCGTACGTGAAACTTGCGCAGATTTGATGAAAGTTCAGTTTGTCTTCATAACGTTTAGTCAGTTTACCTGGCTTTGGGTTGTTGGAGTTGTAAGCTTGTTTATTATTGTCACTATCTATACAATTACTGCTGTAGTAAGGGTTTTAGGGGTAACTTACACAGGGACTCCAGAAGCTGTTTTGGGGGGGGGGGGATAAATATGTTAAGCAGGGTGTCAAGCTCACAATTCAGGAAAAATGCTCATCATCTACAAATACTGTAGGTGGTGACTTTTCGAAGAAGTACACTCACCTGTCCCTTGGATGGTGCAGCTACAATCTCTGATCTTGCAATCATGAAATTAATCTTTGCGGCTTCACTTCCCGGGTCACTATTGGGCATGTGCCAGTTGCGCAATGCAATAGGACTGGTCCGCGCTGTGTGTCCCAGCAGACAGCACGGTGGGACGGGATGTGGCATATACTTCTGTGGGAGTCTAGGGCCGGATGTGTGTGCAAATACCTGCCTTACACAGGTATCTGCAACCCCTCCCCCCTAAAAGGTTCCAAATAAGACACCACAGGGGTGCAGGGATACAATGAGCGGAAGTTCAAATTTAGGGTTGAAGGGGCGTTTAAGTATTGGAGTTTCATTAGATAGACATTTCAATTCTGTCTTCAAGTAGGATCTTCTAACAAACTGCTAATAATTGGACAACACTTTTAAACAATGTTTAATAATCCTATTTTGGCACTCAAATATCAGTGTGATTAAAAGTGTACCTTTTTGTGTTCCATTACCATAGGGGGCAAAAGACTCAGACGTCAGTCCGAACCTACGAGGACCTCCCGGCCTCACCAGACTAATTGGGCAGTTAGCCCAAGCCCACGCATGGATGTGGCGGAACAGGTGGTTGAAGTGGATCAAATCTGCACCCCACCAAGTGAGTGTCTCAGAACACAGATTGAGCTAATAAATTAAGGTCTGCATGTTTTTTGACACTTTTTTTCTTGTGTTTTATCTACCCAACTTTTAGGTGATGCTGATCTGTTTGTGGAAGGACAAGCTGCGGAGCCATTTTCCACAGACAGTGCCCACAGGCTTATTGGCCAGATCATGGCCTGGAATCTGCAGCTGGAAAATATGCAGAAGGAGATGGCCACCATGCAGCAGGGAATGAAGGACATGATTGATGTTTTGGGGAGAATCTAAACACCCTTTTCCATTTCTTAACATCAATCATGTCCTTCATTCCCCTTTTGATGCGCTATTTGTTACAAATTTTAGAGGCCCAATTTTTAATATGCACACGGTGTGTCAACATGTGCTATGTGCCATCAGGGGATCTCAATGCACGCATTTGGTGTTTGCAACCCCTAATGCTAGTAGGTGAGAGGGAAGGGGTTTCACACACCAAACACGTCCATTGATTCCCCATGATGGGACATAGCACATGTTGACATTACCCATTTTCCTGCAAAATTAGTGTGCATATTATAAATTTGGCTTCTACTGTTCATGGGTTACCTGTTGAACTTTGTAAGTTCTCGACTTTTACATATTGTAAATATTTGCAAATGCTAAGACAAAATTGTATACCATTTTAAAACATGTTTTTATGTTTGTTTATAAAAATAACTAAAAATTTTAAAAAAATAATATGTTGTGAGAAAAAGACAAAAAAATTTTAAAAAAATATAACCAAAAGAATCTAAAATATGTTGGTAAAAAAAAAAAAAAAAAAAAAAAAATATTTACCAAAAATACCAAAAAAAAAAAATAATAAAAAAAAAAAAAAAAAAAAAAAGGTTTGGATGTGCACTAGAAGAAATAAAAAAATGTTTGCACAAATTAAACAATGTGTGGCTTCTTCTTTTTAAATACTACCAGTTTGACCAAAACATGTTGTGGTTCATTGACAAAGGGGCTTATTTACTAAACGCAAACCAAGTTTGCCACTATTAACCGCTTCAATACAGGGCTTTTAAACACCCTTCCTTACCAGAGCACTTTTTGCGATTCGGCACTGCGTCGCTTTAACTAACAATTGCGCGGTCGTGCGACGTTACACCCAAACAAAATTGACGTCCTTTTTTTCCCACAAATAGAGCTTTCTTTTGGTGGTATTTGATCGCCCCTGCGGTTTTTATTTTTTGCGCTATAAACAAAAGAAGAGCGACAATTTTGAAAAAAAACACAATATTTTTTACTTTTTGCTATAATAAATATCCCATTTTTTTTAAAAAAAACAATTTTTTTCCTCAGTTTAGGCCGATACGTATTCTTCTACATATTTTTGGTAAAAAAAATCGCAATAAGCGTATATTGATCGGTTTGCGCAAAAGTTATAGCGTCTACAAAATAGGGGATAGATTTATTGAATTTTTTTTTTTTTTTTTTTTACTAGTAATGGCGGCGATTTGCGATTTTTTTTTCGTGACTGCGACATTGCGGCGGACACTTCGGACACTTTTGACACATTTTTGGAACCATTCACATTTACACAGCGATCGTTGCTATAAAATTGCAATGATTACTGTGTAAATGTGACTGTCAGGGAAGGGGTTAACACTAGAGGGCGCTGGAGGGGTTAATGTGTGTCCCTAATAGGAGTGATTCTAACTGTAGGGGGAGGGGACTTAAGGGGAGGAGACCGATCATGTGATCCTCTGTACTGGGATCACAAGATCGGTCTCCACCCCCCAGACAGGACGTGGAGCTGTGTGTTTTCACACACAGCTCCACGGTCCCGCCCGGTCCCGTTGTTTTAACGGGCAATCGCGGGTGCCCGGCGGACATCGCGGCCGCCGGGCACTCGCACCGGGTCCCGAGCGATGCCGCGGGCGCGCGCGCGCCCCCCAGGCGGCCGGGAATCCGAGGACGTCATATGACGCCCACCCAGGATGGTAGATCCACCTTGTGGGCGTCATATGACTATACGCGGGTATTGAAGGGGTTAAGAAGTGCACTAGGACAACATATAAAACAGGCAAAATTAAAAGAAAAACAATACCAAAATACCAATCTTTCAAACATAAATAACTGTATTTATTCTTTCTCAAACAAAAAGATGGTTTAAGGGTCTGCTGCCATTGCAATGGCCCCCCTACCATTAAAATAATTTAAATAACGGTCCCGCACTTGCTGGGCTGATTGTGGGGCCAAACCAAGACGGCGAGTATCCAGCCCTGTCAGGTCGCCTTCCACTCCGGCCTCAGGCCCGATTGGTAATGAGTATGTTCCCGAATGTTTGCGTAAATAATTGTGCATGACACAGCATGCAAGAATAATAGTATTCAGTTTGTACTCTGCCAGATGTATGGATGTAAGGAGCAATCTGAAACGGTTGGCCATAATACCAAAGGCATTTTCCACAACCCTTCTTGCTCTGGCCAACCGATAATTAAAAATCCTCCTCTCAGGGGTGAGGGATCGTTGGGGAAATGGCCTCATCAGGTGGTCACCCAGACCGAACGCCTCGTCGGCTATGAAAACGAACGGGAGTCCCTCCACATTATCTTCATCTGGTGGCAGCTCCAGGCCACCAGTCTGGAGACGATGACCGAACTCCATGTGGTTGAAGACTCCTCCGTCCGACATCCGGCCGTTTTTTCCCCACATCCACATACAGAAAGTCATATTGTGCCGACACCACCGCCATCAACACGATACTATGGAACCCCTTATAATTCCAATAGTATGACCCCGAATGGGGTGGGGGCACAATTCGCACATGTTTGCCGTCAATCGCCCCTCCGCAGTTGGGAAAGTCCCAACGGGCAGCAAACTGGGAAGCCACAGTCTGCCATTCCTGTGGCGTGGAGGGACACTGTGAAGTCAAACAGAAAGATACAATTCAAATTAACAACCAGGCAAAACACCAAACTAAATGCAACAAAATAACAAACAATTTGGAAGAACATATGTATTTATTTTGTAAGTCCTTGAAATAAAGCCAAAAGATTAAGGATAAAAGGGACAAATCTCTGATTGATGACCCCTCTGATGGCCCAGAGAAGATAATAATGGGGATGTGGGTGGGGAGTAATTAATTGTAAGTTCACACAATACACATGCAATCAATTAAAGGTGTGTGTGGGGGGTGGGTTAATTACAAGCTGACCCAAACCACATGCTATTAATTAAAGGTGTGTGTGGGGGGTGGGTTAATTACAAGCTGACCCAAACCACATGCTATTAATTAAAGGTGTGTGTGGGGGTGGGGGGTTAATTACAAGCTGACCCAAACCACATGCAATCAATTAAAGGTGTGTGTGTGGGGGGTGGGTTAATTACAAGCTGACCCAAACCACATGCTATAAATTAAAGGTGTGTGTGGGGGGGGTGGGGGGTTAATTACAAGCTGACCCAAACCACATGCAATAAATTAAAGGTGTGTGTGTGGGGGGTGGGTTAATTACAAGCTGACCCAAACCACATGCTATTAATTAAAGGTGTGTGTGGGGGTGGGGGGTTAATTACAAGCTGACCCAAACCACATGCAATCAATTAAAGGTGTGTGTGTGGGGGGTGGATTAATTACAAGCTGACCCAAACCACATGCTATTAATTAAAGGTGTGTGTGGGGGTGGGGGGTTAATTACAAGCTGACCCAAACCACATGCAATCAATTAAAGGTGTGTGTGTGGGGGGTGGGTTAATTACAAGCTGACCCAAACCACATGCTATTAATTAAAGGTGTGTGTGGGGGGTGGGTTAATTACAAGCTGACCCAAACCACATGCTATTAATTAAAGGTGTGTGTGGGGGGTGGGTTAATTACAAGCTGACCCAAACCACATGCTATTAATTAAAGGTGTGTGTGGGGGTGGGGG
>CM053030.1:392983715-393003190 GCA_028564925.1 Lithobates sylvaticus
GCACTGCTCCGGGGGTCTTCTTCCGTCTTGGGGGTCTTCTCGCCGGACTCCCCCGCCATTTACCAAGCTCTTTTACCGAGCGGGGGAAGTCCGGCTACCTTCTTCGTCGTCGTCGCCGTCTGGGGGTCTCGATCCGCCTTCGGGGGTCTTCTTCCGTCTTGGGGGTCTTCTCGCCGGACTCCCCCGCCATTTACCAAGCTCTTTTACCGAGCGGGGGAAGTCCGGCTACCTTCTTCGTCGTCGTCGCCGTCGTCTGGGGTTCTCGATCCGCCTTCGGGGTCTTCCGGGGGTCTCTTCTGTTCTTGCGGCGGTCGTCGTCTTCCGCGCCGCCGGCGCCTTCCTCTTCTTCTTGTCCTTCTTCTTGTCCTTCTTGTTCTTCTTCTTCTTCCGATGTTGACCCGTCGCTGTCTCTGCCCGGAATGCCTGTGCCGCTCTGCGCTCGGACTTATATAGGGACATGGGGGACAGGGTCACATGTTCATGTCACATGGTGACCCCGCCCCCTTGCGATGTCACAGTCCCAGCATCCTCCGGGACTGTGACAACACAAGGGGGCGGGGTCACCATGTGACATGTGCATGTGACCCTGTCCCCCATGTCCCTATATAAGTCCGAGCGCAGAGCGGCACAGGCATTCCGGGCAGAGACAGCGACGGGTCAACATCGGAAGAAGAAGAAGAACAAGAAGGACAAGAAGAAGGACAAGAAGAAGAGAAGGCGCCGGCGGCGCGGAAGACGACGACCGCCGCAAGAACAGAAGAGACCCCCGGAAGACCCCCGAAGGCGGATCGAGAACCCCAGACGACGGCGACAACGACGAAGAAGGTAGCCGGACTTCCCCCGCTCGGTAAAAGAGCTTGGTAAATGGCGGGGGAGTCCGGCGAGAAGACCCCCAAGACGGAAGAAGACCCCCGAAGGCGGATCGAGACCCCCAGACGGCAGCGACGACGAAGAAGGTAGCCGGACTTCCCCCGCTCGGTAAAAGAGCTTGGTAAATGGCGGGGGAGTCCGGCGAGAAGACCCCCAAGACGGAAGAAGACCCCCGGAGCAGTGCAATAAACTATTTTTTCAAAAGTGTGGGTGTTTTTTTTTACTTTACATTTTACACCTTAGGTGAATGGGTAGGGGTACATCGTACCCCATACTCATTCACATAGGGTGGGGGGCCGGTATCTGGGGGCCCCTTATTAAAGGGGGCTCCCAGATTCCGATAAGCCCCCGCCCGCAGACCCCGACAACCAACGGCCAGGTTGTCGGGAAGAGGCCCTTGTCCTCATCAACATGGGGACAAGGTGCTTTGGGGTGGGGGGGCCGCACGGCCCCCCTTTCCCCAGGGCACCCCCCATGTTGAGGGCACGCGGCCTGGTACGGCTCAGGAGGGGGGGGCGCTCGTTCGTCCCCACCCCTTTCCTGGCCTGCCAGGCTGCGTGCTCGGATGAGGGTCTGACATGGATTTGGGGGGAACCCCCACGCCGTTTTTTTCGGCGTGGGGATTCCTTTAAATCCATGCCAGCTTGCGGAGCTAGCGCGGCGGCATTTACTGCCTACCTAGCTACGTAACCTGAAGTTACGTTCGAAATGAACGGACTGCTCCGTGTGTGGGCAAGTCCGTTCATTTCAAAAGTCCCGCGGACTTTTGGCCCGATCGGACAAGGTTGTTGAAAAATCAGAAAAAGTCCGTGTGTATGCACCATCGGACAGTGTTCGTCGGTTTGTCCTTGGGACATTCCCATAGTACATGTAAAGCCCCATACACACGGTCGGACTTATCTCCTGCTGTTGAAAAATCAGACCGTGTGTATGCACGGACAGTGTTCGTCGGTTTGTCCGTCGGACACCCGGTCCGATCACACCAAATCCGAGCGTGTGTACGCTTGTCCGACGGACAAAGTGCTACGCATGCTCAGAAGAAATTCTGTGACGGAAGCGCTCGGTCAGGTAAAACTACCTTTCCTAATCGACACAGCACATTCGTCACGCTGCAATGTTAAAATGTCTTTAATGCAGCGCATTCTCTTTTTCTTTACAATGCAACAAGAATGACATCTTTTAGCTGCTCCTATTCACCCGCACTTCTCACAAACTTACTTCTTTATTACTTTGCAGCATTTATACACTACATGTTTATTTTTACTCTGAACGGAAAAGAATCTTTGTTATTTTTTTACCATGATTTGTCTTTTTTTTTTTTTTTTTTTTGGGGGAATACATATTTGAATGTTTTTTGTTTTTTTTTTTGGAGGGGGGTTGTGTGTCTCAAATTACCAAAAACACATTATTAACATTTGTATTTCTTGCTTAAATTTACTAGGAGGTTGTTTGTTGTTGGTGCCCCTTGTTAATTCTACTTTAGGATTAGTGAAATGTACCTGCTTACTCAAAGAAAAACTGTCATTGTAGCAAAGTAAAACACAATAGTCAATGATTATTTCAAATCAAAAAAACCTTTATTTAGGTCACACCAACAAACCAAAGAGGAACGCAGCCATGGTGAAACTTGGGGAATTTGCAAAGTCTTGGCCCCCCACGGCAACCATCATTGTTCAAGCGTAGAAAATTGGGGGCCTGAGGAGTACGTATATTAAGGGGAGTGCAATCTGGTCGTGAAGTCCAAAGTATCCGGAACTGCAGCAGATGCCATCTAGGTCCCCAGGCTCTGGTACTACAAGAGGCTCCATCTTCTCTCAGACCAGACTGATTCCAGGTCGTCACTCTCAGGTCTTCCTTCCACGCTTCCTTCCACGCTGTGGCTGTCGTGCTGGTGGGGTGGCAGAAGGAGGAGGAGGAGGAGGCGGAGCATGGTAACTATGGCAAACATGTGTGACTGGGGTCATCTCCCCAGCCCTACCCTTATTTAGGACATGGAGGATGAGCCCCTCACACATGTTGCGTTGCCCCACCTCCATACCCATCATTTTTGTGACAACCACCGAGCCAAAGGTCTCCTCGTCGGCGGGTGTGGCATGTAGGGAGTCTGAAGCCTCTCTGATCATGCGGAGCGCTGACTGTGCCGCATAACCCCCCCTTCTCGCCCTTTTGTACGGAGGGCGGAGGGGAGGGGTTTGGGTGTCAGTCAGGCTCCGCGGCCTAGCCCCCTCTTGGCTGCCACTACCCAGCTGGTGGCTGCCACTAACCCCTGCCTCCTCCTGACTGCCACCTTCCACAGCCACCTCCTGGCTGAGGTCTTCCTGTGTATGAAAAAGGGACATAGTTTCAGTTATTTGTTCATCAAACACACACAATTCTCATCTAGTGACTGGTGCAAAATGTTTACAAATAGAAAACCATACAATTCTCAGCCCTGCAGTTTAGATTCTGGCCCCAAATGTCTCCCACACCACTGTCTGTTGATATGTCAAACACGTTAGGAACTAAGCAATTGGGGATCCTGAATTAAGTGAACATCATTCATTATTCCCATAAATGGTAACAAAACTACTATACCTGGAACAAGCTGGGCTCCTCCACCTCTTCCAGACTGGAAGGCCCAGGTTGCTCCTCGGAAGCCTCATCAGGGGTGGGCTGCGCGCAAGGAAGCGTGGAAGGAGGAGTTGAGGTTGGCTCCGTGACATCAGCCTGGTCCTTCAGAAAATGGAGACTCTGATAGTACCAGAGCTTGGGCACATAGACCTCATCTGCTGAAGTTGCAGTTTCCTCAGACTTCACGACCTTCTTCCGCTCCCTGATATACGCACTCCTCAGGCTGCCAATTTTCTTTCTTATATCATCAACAGTTGCCGTGGGGAACCTTGGCTTGACAAATTCCACAAGTTCCTCCAGGGCTGCGTGCCTCTTTGGTTTGTTGGTGTAATGTGGGTGTATACCCTGCCACAATATGGGAAAATCCCTGTATTTGGCAATGAAGAGGGGGAGAAAACTCATGTCGTTGAATCCCTTCATATCAATCTCTGCAAGACACAACACCACACAAAACCCTATAAATTATGTCAGGCTAAACTCTCCTAATCTTCTCCATAAAGAAGCCTCAAGTTCAAATCAGTCTAGGCTAGTTATGTACCAACGTCAAATTGTACCTTCGTTTGTAGCGATCGTCTCGTGTGAGTTTTCTCTCCCCTCGTCTCCCAGATCGTGGCTACGACACAGGCGTGTGACGTTTTATATACAGTGCGCATGCTTCAAACTCCGCCCGCCCCTGACGATCTTTCTCGTCTATTCCCCACCCCTTCTCTTTACGGCGCAGTGGGGAGAGCACATGGCGGGGACACAGCAGGTGCGCCACAAATATCCCACCAACGAGGAGGAGGACGAGGAAAGTCCGGAGGCAGAAACGTCCCGATCCCGGAGCCTGAAATTCAAGGCCTCCAATATGTCATTTGGAGAAATGTTGGAGATGGTGGACATATTAAAGAGGAGCGACTATGATGGGAAGTATGGGCCTTACCTCAACCCCAATGTCCGCAAGGCCAAGATCATGTCTAAAGTTGTGAGGAGGCTGTACAATCATTTTGGGGTACAACGATCCAAGGAGCAACTGAGGAAACGCTGGTCAGACCTGAAACTGAGGGAGGCCGATCAGTACAGAAAGATCAAGCGAATTCTTCTAAAAAGTAAGTAGTTGTGTTTTGTGTTTGATTTCTTGCTTGCATACTGCTCCATTGTGGTTTGATTTTTACAAAGTTGGACATTCCAAAATGGCCACTTTCAGGTTCGTCTGTGCATTCGATCGTACTCAGCCTCGATCTTTCTGCCACTGTCATGGTCGTGTGTGTGTCCATTCGATCGTACGCAACCTCGATCGTTCGGCCACTTATAATACGATGTTTGGTGTTTTTTTGGGGGAAAGGAAGTTTGTTCTCACTAGAAATGTCATCAAGAATGTAAAGCCAATTTATTCAATGTAAAGGAGAGGTCACCCAGTAGCTGTTTACCCATCTGGACTCTAGAGCACTAGTGCTGGGACACCCAAACCCCCTTTTTATTAGGCTTTTCCACACATGTGCTCCAGTGGATACTAGAGGGGGGTCTCCATCACACAAACTTCTACCAAAAAGCTAGTCAGTTTAGCACCTTTACAAAGTGACTACATTCATGTAGTTGACATTTGTAACTGGCCAAACTAAAATAGTGTCCGTCACTTTCAAGCAATGTTTGTCATTTCCTATTTCTGCCCTCAATAGCTTGTGTTGCTAAATCTTCCTTTTGGACATTCTCATAGGGGAGCGAAAACTTGGGCCGTCTGAGGAAACCCCCAAACCAACACCTCCCAAAAAAGGGGAAAGAGCAGAAGCAGAGGAGGAGGAGGAGGAGGAAGGAGAGATCATCGAACTTGGAGAAATTGTCACCACAACAGGTGAGTGTGGGAGAACACAGCTACTGGTAAGCTAATCCATGTATGGCTGCCTCATTTCCAACACCCCATTTTTGTTTGTTTGTGGTTTTTAGGTGACGTGGATGTTGTGGAAGAAAAATCGCACTTTACCACAGAGAGTGCCCACGTACTCATCGGAGAGATAATGGTCTGCAATCGAGATCTAGATTACATAAAGCAAAACATCAATGATGTTCAACAAAAATTGAAGAACATCATTGATGTTTTAGGAAAAATATGAAAACGCACCAAGTAATTAACACACATTTGTGCCAGCTTCTGAACACATTTGCAACTTAAAAACTGTGTGAAATTTGGAACATGCACACATTGTGTCCACATTTGCTAGCTCCCATCATGGTGGATGAATGCCAACGTTTTTTTGGGGGTGCAAACACTTTACGAACTACGAAAGTTGCACCCCCAAAAAACGTACATTCATCCCCATGATGGAAAATGGCACTTTTGAAGCTTCTAGGCATGTGTTTTTACCATCTAATGTCCATTTTCAGACCCAAATTGTGTGCATGTTCTAAATTTCCACTTTCCGGGGGTGACCCCCCCATGTGATGAAGGCAAGATCAAACACACTTTGAACATATAGTCATGTCTGATCTTGTCTTCACTTTACAAAGTTGAACTTTCCGAGTTCATAGGTTCTGTTTTGCTCCATGCCTGGTTTTACCAATTGCGGAATGTTTGTAAACACTGTTGTAAATAAACAAGATGTTGTCAGTTTTGGCGTGAAGATTGTAAACGCACTTGTGAATGTTTTCCTAGTAAACTTTTTTAGTTTTCTAAATGTGTGGCTTCTTTATTTAAAAAACACAATGCATTATGTATGTAAAATGTAAAGGATATGGGGGGGGCAATGGGTGTTATTTACTAAAGGCAAATCCACTTTGCACTCCAATTTTCTTTCCCTGGGAACTTTTTCAATGCACTTGTAGAGCATAGCGGATTTGACTTATGTAAATGACACCCACAGTGCTTTGTACGAAAACACGGAGCACAGCATTTTTGAGAATACACACATGTCAGACCTGGTGCTGAAAAGGAGTATTTTGGGTGTCAGTTATGCAGGACAAACCTTCTCTAGACCAAAGATTAGGTAGCAAACACACAACATGAGAATAATCTTTTTGGGAAGAAGAGACTGTTACCTCCTTTTGCCCAGAAAGTGCATTCCCACTGTCGAAGGCAAAGGGAAAAAATGTCAAGGTAAAATAAGCTAAAAAGAAGACTGAAATGACAAGAAATCATAGGTTGGTTAAAATATCTGATTTATTAAAAAATGCCTCTCACACATCGTCAGGCAGAGCAATGGCCCCCCTACCCACAAAGTACTCCATATATTGGTCCCGGACCACACGGGCATTTAGAGGGGGCAAGCCTGGACGTGCCACTCGAAGGGCTGTGAGTTCCGCATTTGGAGGGCCCTCCACATCTGGGCCAACGGGCACCACATAGTTCCTGTTATGTCTTTTGAGGAAGTTGTGCAATATGCAACAGGCAAGAACTATGTGGTTCAGTTTGTATTCCGCCAAGTTAAATGCCGTCAGGAACAGGCGGAAGCGGCTGGCCAGGATGCCAAAAGTGTTCTCCACCACTCTTCTGGCTCTGGACAGCCTGTAGTTGAAGACCCTCTGGTCCGGGGTGAGGGTCCTCATCGGGAACGGCCTCATCACATGGGGAGTCAACGCAAACGCTTCATCTGCGACAAAGACGAAGGGGAGTCCTTCGGCATTCTCCTCTGGAGGTAGCAAGCACAGACTGCCACTTTGGAGACGCCAGTAGAACTCCGTGTGCGTAATGGCCCCACCATCCGATATCCGGCCGTTCATCCCCACGTCCACATACATAAACTCGTATGTTGCCGACACCACCGCCAACATCACTACACTATTAAACCCTTTATAATTATAATAGTAGGACCCCGAGTTGGGCGGTGGGACGATGCGGACGTGTTTCCCATCAATTGCCCCTCCGCAGTTAGGAAAGTCCCAACGGCTGGCAAAGTGGGAGGCCACAGTCTGCCATTCCTGTGGCGTGGAAGGGAACTGTGGAGTGAAACAAGCAAAAAAAATTAGTCACTTTGCACCTAAACATTGCAAGCAGATTAGACAATCAACATCTTGGAACAAGAGCATTGTATAAAATTTGAGGCTGGAAAGTATTTGCACAGAAAAGTAGAGGCTCCCCTTCACAGATTACTCACCCCCCCATCAATCCCCCCACTTCTGATGGGACATTGGCAATAACTAGGGTTTTGGGGGGGGGGGGTGGTGGACAGGTAACCCTCTGCACTTCATTGATTGGCAAATGGCTCAAAAATGTGGGCTAGTTTGCCCAGACCCTCTGTACTTAACACTATTGGCAGGCCACAGGAAAGATCAAATAACATTTCAACCCCCCCCCCCCCCCCCCCCCCAAAAAAAAGGCAGGCACAGTGTGACATTATTAAATTACCAAGCAAGCTAATAGGAGGGAAAGAAGACAAAAAAATAGGAAATGGAAAGTATGGAGGCAGCCCCTTGCACTACATGCTTTGCTGAATTCATCCCTAAAGATGCGCACTATAAAGAGGTAGGTATATAGTGTGTATGGACCTTGGGAAAGCCAGCAGATAAAGGATTGGTACCATCTGACAGAGCAGTTGGGGGAGGGGGTTCCCAATGAGTTTGCCCCCCCCCCACCAAAATAAAAAAAAAAGGGGGCTCTACATGAAGTAAACCACACAGCAAACATTTGTGCATATTTTAGGGGGTGTTTTGGGGCAAACAATACTATGCAGCAGACAAAAGACATTGCTTAAGTGACTAGGCCATAGGTGTCTATTGGGCCAGAAGAGCATGCTGGGGAGGTAAGTGAAGGGAAAAATGCATGAAGGAGAAAAGGGGCACAGCATATTAGAACATATTGCAATCATGGTAATTAGGGAAGGAGGTCAAAAATACAAGACATTAGCAAACAGAGCATACATAGAAGGGAATAGTAAAGTAGAAATGTTACCTTAATATAGTCCTCCTGCAGGACCTGAATGATGGCAGAACAGGTCTCTGGAATAATGAGTCCCAGGGCCTGGGGAGAGATACCTGAAGAGAACTTCAAATCCTGAAGACTTCTCCCTGTCGCCAAGTACCTCAACGTGGCAACAAGCCTCTGCTCCGGAGTAATGGCTTGTCTCATGCAGGTATCCTGCCGGCTGATAAAGGGGGTCAGCAAAGCCAAAAGACGGTGAAAATCGGGGTCCGTCATCCTGAGAAAGTTCCTGAAATCATCAGGATTATTCTCCCGGATCTCACGAAGCAAAGGCATGTGCGAGAACTGGTCACGCTGAAGCAACCAATTCTTGGTCCACATACTCCTCGTCACTCTGTTCATGGACGGGTCTTGGGTCAAAGCTAAAAGCCCGACACCAATTCCGCGTACAGCACGAACTCGGCGACGAGTACGCACGGGAAACATCGCTCAGAAGGTCACAAAAGGTCGGCTGGTCAGAACGGACAAACAGAAAGCACCGATAAACAGCAAGGCCTGAAAGAACGAAATGAATACCAGCAACGAGCAGACAATAAGCAGTGCAAATCAAAGCGTCCTATATCAAGATATAGGCCGCAATGACCAACAAATGCGAACTGACTACGCGCACTAATAAACAGATACGCACGACAAGCACAAACTGAAGAGCAGTAACGATCTGAGTCAGAAAACTGAGAAGCGCGAATCTTAAGTCACCAAACTTCCACTAACTCTCGATAAACACGGGATCAGCAGAAGGAGCCCAACGGGTGCCTGACGTGGTGCTGAACTTCCCTTTTGTAATCTCGTGGACGACGACTTACGTCACGACGTTCTTGCAGACCGGATATTCCGACAACGTAGTCCGACCGTGTGTACGCAACACCAACATCGGACAAAGTACGTCGGACAAAATCCGACCGACCTGGTCCGCGGATTGTCCGAGCGTGTGTATGGGGCTTAAGTGTAGGTATCGACGCTAGGAGATGAGATATTTGATTGTACGTATATATATCTTTTGGTTCTAGTCCATATTCTATTTGGAGGGTTCTGAATGTTTTAATGGCCGGTCCTACAGTAATATCAGTAAGTAGTGCTATACCCTTATCTATCCAGATTTTGATATGTAGGTTGGGGATCATCCTGTGTAAGCAAGTGATGTTTATAGGAATAGGTTTTGCGACGTGAGTATCTCAGTATGATCGCAAAAGGATCTTCCACGCCTTAATCGTGGCCATCATTGGGGGTGAAATACGCTCTAGACCCGCTGAAATAAATGTACTTGCTATTAGTAAGTCACATATGTTCCCTCCTTTGCATTGAGCTTTTTCTAGTTCCAGCCTGCTGGATGTCGTGTTGTTTGGGAACCACAGTTTGGTCTTGGCTAGAATTGCAGCCAGATAGTAGTCCTTTAGCAGGACGTGACCCACACCCCCTGCTCTCTTAGATGTTGTTAGTTTTTTGAATGCACATCTAGCTCTTTTACCCTGCCAGAGAAATTTGTTGATTTTTGATTGTGCCTTGGAAAAAAAGGAATCTTGTATAACTATTGGGAGAGTTCTAAACATGTATAGGAACTGTGGCAACACCATCATCTTAAAAGCTGCCAGTCTGCCCGACCAGGACATCTCTGATTTACTTATTGAGCTCAGATTTTGATCTAGGTGATCGAGGAAGGGTGAGTGGTTAGCGTCGTATAACTGATCTGTGTGCTCCGTTAAGGTTATGCCGAGATATTTTATCCCTCTGGTGCACCATGCGTATGGGAACTGGTCTTGTAATTTAAGTCTAAGTGAGTCTCCTATACCCAACCCTAGAATTTGCGATTTGCTTTCAGGGAACACATCTTTTATTTGCTCTGTTCACACAATACATGAGGTAATAATACCTGATAGTGACCCTGCCATGATGGTCCTTGTTCAGACAAAGGGTAACACAATTCTACCTGTGTCTTCAAATTGTTCTCCTGCATTGTCGACCTTTCCCAATGCTGATGTGCATTGCACAGGCATGGTCCACTATTGAGAGTTGAGTTGCATCTTGATATAGCACGGTCCTTTACCCTGCAGGGTCCCAACACAATTACAAGCACATACTAGGGCCAATTTGTACAGGATCTGATTAACCTACCAGCATGTCTTTGGAGTGTGGGAGGAAACCAGAGTACCCAGAGGAAACCCATGCAGGCACAGGAAGAACATGCAAACTCCAGGCAGATGGTGTCCCTGCTAGGTGAGAGTGCTAACCACTACACCACTGTCCTATCAGGAACCCCACCCTGACAAATGCTGTACAGCCATCACTGGAGTGCATGTATGTAGGTGGGAAATCACTGAAAGGAGTTTGCAGAAGATCAGGAATGCTCATATGCAACAGATGATGAAAAAAAAATGGTTACAACATAGCTCCCAACTGTCCCTGATTTGAAACAATGTCCCTCTGTCCCTCATTCCTCCTCATTTGTCCCTCATTTTGTTCTGCTCTAAATAGTTGTATATTAAATGCACTTTTGATCTATCAAAAAGTGTTTTCCAGCCCTGAACCTTTAATTCAGATTTTTAAATTTCTGCATTTGTAAATTCCAAAAGCCAATATAAAGGAGTAGTAGTGGTAAAAAAAGCACTTGTGGGTTTAACCAATCTTGTTTTTTTTGGTACAATTCTCCTTTAAAGGGGCGTGGCAAGGGGTGTGTTCTATGCCTGCATACTTTTGCTGATAGGTGTTCCTCATTCCCATCTCAATCTTGGGAGGTATGGTTACAACAGTATTTTACTTTGAAAAATAAACCAGTACTGTATTGTTGTAGCGTTGTATTTTTTATAGAAAATGCTTTTGCAAACTAAATGTCATTTAGTTAGGGTACTTTAAAATGGTTGTAAACTCTTTTGTGTGACTTCTACCTATAGGTAAACCTAGAATAAGGCTTATGCCATGTACACACGATCAGACTTTCCGGCGGACTTATCAATCTGACAGACTTTGCAGCTGAGGTCCGCCGGACTTTCAAGCGAATGGACTTGGCCACACACGATAACTCCAAAAGTCCGCCGGATTCGAACGTGATGACGTAGAATATGGAAGTTCATAGCCAGTAGCCAATAGCTGCCCTAGCGTCAGTTTTAGTCTGTCGAACTAGCACACAGACGACCGGACTTTTCGACCCGACTCGAGTCCAGCAGACAATTTTGAAGCCAGTCTTATTTCTAGGTCCGCTGGACTTTTGGGAAGAAAAAGTCCACTGGAGCCAACACACGATCGAAAAGTCTGATCGTTTGTAGGCGGCATAACCTATAGGTAGTGGAAATATCTCTTAACCCTGCACCGTTTAGGAGATATTTCACTTGTGCTCTGTGAAGAAACGGACCTCTGGTCTTCCCCAGTGTGTGCCTGCCGGCTCCTGCTCCTGTAAGTGTCACATAATGGGCTTGTATGCAATGCATACTAGCCCATTATGCTTTTAATTTGCAGGGTTTGCAGGGAGCAAAAGAGGAAGTAGAACCCATCAGGGTTTGCTTCCTCTTAAAGTTAATGCATGCATTGTTTTGCCATAATGACTGCTATTTTCAGCCACATGATTGTTATTTTCAGCTCTCGTTGAGAGACATTTTGTTATCGAAAATAACAGTTATTGTAAATTTGCAAACTCAGATTGTTGGCTACCCAACTCTTGGGAATGGTCTTGTCTTATCAATTCTTAATTGAAAAAAAAGATACCCCTGGGCATTACAAAATACAAATACTAAAACTGAAAAGTGCAAAATCTGGTGCAGTTCTGCATAGAAACAAATCAGCCTACAGTTTGTCAGTTTGTTTCATCAAAGCTTAAAGGGTACCTCCACTTTCATAGGGAAAAAAATAGCAAATAAAAAAATAATAATAATATTGCGTATACATTTTCAACTCAAGTCGTATTGCAATTGAATGTTATTAAAAACTACCTTTTCTTTTCAATTTGCAGCTCTGTCATTTTCTGAATGTGTACAGAACGCCCCCCAGATACTGAGATACTCCCAAAAGGAAAGCATGTCTAAAGGGACGCAGACCCTGCAATTTTTCCTCATTAGAGCCCTCTACGTGCAGCAGCTGATTGAAATTTAACCACTCCCATTAGATTTGCTGAGCACATGGACACAGACATACACACAGGGATTTCTTCAGAATTACAAAAGGTAGGACTCTGCGACAAAGTCTGTTAAAATACATGTAATCTACATAGAGTGCCCAGAGGGGAATGTTTTTTCTCAACAAAAGTGGAGTAACTCTTTAACCACTTGACCACTGGGCACTTAAACCCCCTTTCTAACCAGACCAATTTTCAGTTTTCGGTGCTCTTACATTTTGAATGACAATTACTTAGTCATGCAACACTGTACCTATATGACATTTTTGTCCTTTTTTCACACAAATAGAGATTTCTTTTGGTGGTATTTAATCACCGCTGGGTTTTTTATTTTTTGTGCTGAAACAATTTTCATAAGATTTATTTTTATTTGCATGTGTGTGTATTTATTTGTTTCAGGTACTTATATAGTGCCTTCAATTTACACAGTGCATTACATACTGCATGAACATATATCAGTCCCTGACCTCAAGGAGCTTACAATCTAAGGTCACTAACTCACATTCATACAGTATCTCACAAAAGAGAGTACACTCCTCACATTTTTGTAAATATTTTATTATATCTTTTCATGTGAGAACACTGAAGAAATTACATTTTGCATCAATGTAAAGTATTGAGTGTACAGCTTGCATAACAGTGTAAATTTGCTGTCCCCTCAAAATAACTCAACACACAGCCATTAATGTCTAAGCCGCTGGCAACAAAAGTGAGTACATTCCTAAGTGAAAATGTCCAGATTGGGCCCAATTAGCCATTTTCCCTCCCCGATGTCATGTCACTCGTTAGTGTTACAAGGTCTCAGGTGTGAATGGGTAGCAGGTGTGTTAATTTGGTGTTATCGCTCTCACTCTCTCAAACTGGTCATTGGAAGTTCAACATGGCACCTCATGGCAAAGAACTCTGAGGATATGAAAAAAGAATGGTTGCTCTACATAAAGATGGCTTAGGCTATAAGAAGATTGCCAATACTCTGAAACTGAGCTGTAGCATGGTGGCCAAGACCATACAGCGGTTTAATAGGGCAGGTTCCACTCAGAACAGGCCTTATCATGGTCAACCAAAGAAGTTGGATGCACATACTCAGCGTCATATGCAAAGGTTGTCTTTGGGAAATAGACGTATGAGTGCTGCCAGCATTGCTGCAGAGGGGTGGAGGGTCAGTGCTCAGACCATACGCCGCATACTGCATGAAATTGGTCTGCATGGCTGTCGTCCCAGAAGGAAGATCTTCTAAAGATGATGCACAAAAAAGCCCACAAACAGTTTGCTGAAGACAAGCAAACTAAGGACATGGATTACTGGAACCATGTCCTGTGGTCTGATGAGAACAAGATAAACTTATTTGGTTCAGATGGTGTCCTGCGTGTGGCATCAGCCAGGTGAGGAGTATAAATACAAGTGTGTCTTGCCTACAACCAAGCATGGTGGAGGGAGTGTCATGGTCTGGGGCTGCATGAGTGCCGCAGATACTGGAGAGCTACAGTTCATTGAGGGATCCATGAATGCTAACATGTACTATGACATACTGAAGCACAGCATGATCCCCTCTCTTTGTAGACTGGGCCGCAGGGCAGTATTACAACATGATAATGAGCCCAGCAATTTCATTGACAAGATATCTCCATCAGACTTCCTGTTTCCACCTGTGATGCCACACTTGCACAACTCTCAGATTTGTTCCTATGTCTGTAAGCATTTTTGCCAGACACTGTACATACAGTACTTAATCAATGGGCAAAAGAGAATATGGTACTGTGGTTGGAAAACTGAATTAATTGCACCGCCAATGCATTTTTAAAGGCTGTATTGTCAGTCTTTTTAGATACCCGTGTTCCTTTGCATTTGTCTTTTTTTTAAGTCCAAGAGGGTGGTAATGGATGCAAAAAATAAAAAATTCAAGACCTTTAGACAATATGTACCATAGAGATGGCATGAGCCTTTGGGAAGATTTTTTCTCCACTGTAAATTCTACCTTGATCAATTTAAGTTGTCTTTGTTTTGAAAGACCTACGATAGAACAAACCTTACTGTACATAATTATTTAAAATGTATGTAGAGCCCAAACTTTGATTTTCTAGTTTTAAAGCGGAGGTCCAGCCCCCCCCCCCCACGAAAAATTTAAAGTCAGCAGTTACAAATACTGCAGCTAATGACTTTTAGTATATGGACACTTATCTGTCTAGGGAGCCCACGATGTCGGCACCCCAGCTGATCTTCAAATCGGCTGCTGGGTGTAGCAGCCACCATTTCTGGTAAGGGAACCCAGCAGTGAAGCCTTTCAGCCGGTTCCCTACTGCGCATGCATGAAGCACACTGTGCTTTCTAATTGATCCAGCGGCGGAGGAAGGAGGAGGGGGGCCATACTTCTGGGAGTCCAGGTCACGGCCCTGTCTCCTGGAAGTGGGAAACGTTACCTGTCAGAAACAGGTACCCATTTCCTCCTCCACCCTGAAAGGTGCCAAATGTGGCACCGGAGGGGGGGAGGAGACAGATACGTGGAAGTTCCACTTTTGAGTGGAGCTCCGCTTTAACAAGGAAGAGTTAAAACCTTGTCTGTGTCCAGCTGGTGAGATTTCCCCTTGCTTGTCCTGGAGACACAGTAGAAACAGGACGTCTCTCCCTAATAGTGAACAGAATTCTCATCTTAATTATGTCACTGGAACTGGTGTCTCCATTGGAAGATTTCATCCAACTTTAATTCTATGTAACATATAACAGGCCACCCGGCTCTGAAATACCCTATGCCCACTGATAATTTCCTGAAAGCCCTTGCTTTCAAGTTACAGACTAGAACCCAAATTCCCAACTCTACCCATCTGAAAATACAAAGGCAAGATGTGGTTATTTTATTATAATCAAGGATACCAAGCAACTTTGAAAATATAGCCTCTTACCTCTGCCTTTTCTTTCCATGGGCTGTAAAAACTGGGGTGCAGGTCAGTGTAATTAAAGATTGTTTACATTCAGCTTGTCTGAATTGCATTGAAACTGCTAACAGATTACGAACAAGAAATACATCTATTCCACATATCATTTGTATTCATTGTATTCCATGCCAAGAGCCATAAGTGAAGATTTCTATGCTGGAATGCACTTGTGTAATCATTGGAGATTCCAATCTGTTAGAACCGAGCAGCCTCAGCTTGGATTTAGTTACACCATACACATGTCAACAGACCAGGACTAAGAACAAGGAAGGCATCAAGGATCTCTCCAGATTTTTATTCTGCTTATTGTAGAAACAAGGGGTTATTTGACTGTAGACGCAGGTGCTGATTCTGCGTAAATACAATCTCTACCCACAAGAGTTTTGGGAAAAGTCAGAGAATACATAAGGTAAAGAAAATAATAACAAAAAGTATTTAATAGAAAAACACATACATGAATAAAAACTGTACAATGTACAGATCAATTCAGTATTAAAATCAGCTTATAACCACTCCAGAACATATAGATATCAATACAAATGAATGCTGGGCTTGTCCGCAAACTTCGCGTTTGTCTAAACGTAGGTGGGTGGTTCCTCGACCGGTTTCGCGGTTTAACTGCTTCTTCAAGAGTAATATCTGCAATGGATCATAATTTTGAATAAACAGCATGGACACAGCCATATAATTTTACATACAAACAGTATACAGATGTTACAAAATTAAGTGGACCAGCTCACCAGTGCAGGCGGAGACACAATCTCGCGGAACCCAACAAAATCCCCCTACGGCGGATGTGTTTTTTTTTTGTGGAACAGGCTCTTATATTACAAATACAAAAGCATTTATTAAAAACATTGTGGCTAGATGGTAGTAAGATAAGAAAAAACACCACAGGGTGTATAAAGTTGAATAATATTGTAGATGAGGGTTAACAAACTAGTAGAGCCCAAACAACAAGAGAAAAGAGAGAAAGAGGGGGAAAGAAGGGGAGAAAATAGGGGGGGAAGAGAGGGGGGGAGGGGGGAAGGAGGGAGGGAGGAAGGGGAAGGGAAGGGTGGAGGGTCAGTGAGGTGGAAAGTGCGGAGATGGAAAAGGAATGGGGGGGAGAAAGGGGGGGGGGAGGAGGAGAGAAAGGGAAAGTTGGGGCTTATTGCAATTGCCTGGAATCTTGTATAATAGGAGGCATGCAGGGGGGGTAAGTATATGCCTCTTTCTTTACAGGTACGGTATTAATAGGCATTTATTAGCATTGAGACAGTGTAGCTTTAAAATACATTCAGTGGACATTCTGAGTTTCACATACTGGGACCGTTTCCAGGATAGCATAACAATTCTTTGAATTATTTTGCTTTTAGCCTGGAGTTGCTGTATATCTTCTGTTACAAAAACAAGCTTGGCACATATTAATTATATTTCCAAAGGACACATTTATAATCAACAGGTCAGTGGAAGAGAGATTTGTCAACTAGTTTACAGCCTACGGTTGTATATTAGTTATAGGTTTGTCTTTCCTTTCCATCTGTTTACATTTGTGTCTATATGTGATGTTCTGTAAACCTATGACCTATGAAAATATATTAATAAAATAATACTGGGAGGTTAATTTTTCATTTTCACTTTATGCTTGCGTTAATTACAAGGTAATTTGAATTAATTATACTGATGGCTGGCATGGAGTATTTAAGACCGAGTTCATTTCTGCTACACACTTCACTAATCAAAATATGAGTCACATTGGAGGACTTGTATCCTCTTGTAATGAATCATACTATCGATGCAAATGTAAAAGCTATGTGCTTCACTGTTTTCAGCATGATTATTCTGTCCCTTCTAGCACAAAATAATTATTTGTCTAGAGAATTGATCTTCTTCTTTGCAAATAACAGCACAAGATTTTAAACAGCAATATGGTTGGTAAGACTATCTTAAAGTGATTGTAAACAATCACCTTGTAAAACAACCCATTTAGTTTAAAACTGAAATGAAAGGCAAAACATTTGTGTATAGATAAAAAATATATAAATTCCTTTTTTTTTTTCCTTTTTTTATAAGTGATCACATTCCCTCTGTTCTCAGCTGCTTAAGAGCTGGGGGGAGGAGAATCAGTTATACACTGAGCTTCCCAGTGATAGGCTGTGCAGGGGGGGGGGGGGGGGGGGGGGGGCGGGGGGGGGGGGGGGGGGGGGGGGGGGTGGGGAGGGGGGGGGGGGGGGGGGGGGGGGGGGGCATGTCAGGACAAGTCTAATCATTGGAGGAGAGCAGCCTAAGTTCCCAAGAACTGACCATGGTGTGCTCTCCTGTTTGCTGTGGTCAGTTTTTAGGAGGAAAGCAGAGGGACTGGCAGAATCATCAGGAATTTCGCACAAACAAAGCAATACAAAGAGAACAGGATACTTTTTTATGTATGTACATGATACAGCAGGCACATATCAGGAATATGAAATACTGGGGTAACAAACACTTTAATGTTTGAGTAGCATATCTACACTTTTGGAGTGTTTAAAAACTCTTAACTATATAAAAAAGATGTAATTGGATCTGCATTAACAATTAACCACTTTCAGACCGGACCAATTTGCAGCCAAAGGACCAGGCCCCTTTTTGCGATTCGGCACTGCGTTGCTTTAACTGACAATTGCGCAGTCGTGCGACGTGGCTCCCAAACAAAATTGACGTCCTTTTTTTCCCACAAATAGAGCTTTCTTTTGGTGGTATTTGATCGCCCCTGCGGTTTTTATTTTTTGCACTATAAACAAAAAAGTGCGACAAGTTTGAAAAAAAAAAACACATTATTTTTTGCTATAATAAATATCCCCCAAAAATATATAAAAAAACATTTTTTTTCCTCAGTTTAGGCCGATACGTATTCTTCTACATATTTTTGGTAAAAAAAATCGCAATAAGCGATTATTGATTGGTTTGCGCAGAAGTTATAGCGTTTACAAGATAGGGGATAGTTTTATAGCATTTTTATTAATAATTTTTTTTTATTAGTAATGACGGTGATCAGCGATTTTTTTATTGTGACTGCGACATTATGGCGGACACATCGGACATTTTTGACACATTTTTGGGACCATTGTCATTTATACAGCAATCAATGCTATTTAAATGCATTGATTCCTGTATAAATGACACTGGCAGTGAAGGGGTTAACCACAAGGGGGCAGTGTAGGGGTTAAGTATGCCTAGGGGTGTGTTTCTTACTAGGGGGGGGGGGGGGGGGGGGGGGCATGGCTGTCAGCTAGTGAATGCTGATCTCTGCTCCAATCACAGGGAGCAGAGATCGGCATCACTAGTTGCTAGGCAGAACGGGGAGATGCTGTCTATTTCCGCATTTCCCTGCTCTGCCTTCCCTGTTCGTGCCATCGGTGCGCTCCCGATGGCACGGACGGCTTAAAGGAGGGACTTATATCTACGCCCTCCTGCCTGTCCGTGCCATTCTGCCGACGTATATCGTCGTGCGCCGATCGGGAACCGGTTAATTGTAATTGCCTATTACAGCCTATTAGTAGAAAGAAGCGCCAAAACAAAATATAGGCTTGTGTCGACAAGCTTCAAGCTTGTATTGTTGGCATAATTTTGACATCAATTTGAGAGGCTTCTGAGATCATTCAGAATGCATTGACAGGTGCATTTAACTTACAGTCAACCTCCATCTAACCTGCATTTGACAAGATTTATATTACCATAGGCTTGTGTGAGAATGCAAAATACCATTTGAAATGAATGAAAACCATCAACAAAGGCCCTATATGTACCTGGGCTTTAGGGTGGAACAGTAACGAAGACTGTGATCCAGTGGTTATTTATTGACAGTCTTTATTACCATTCCACCACAACACCCAAGACAAAACTATACTATTCGGGCACCTATGCTACTTACAGGCTGTTTTGCATACCTACACCTCTTCAATTACTCTGACGCCTACAACAGGAACAAAAACAAGGTTTTCCTGAGCAACGAGTGCAACCACGGGCCAATCTAGGAACTAGTGTTGAAACAGAAGCGCTTCCCAAAGCCACAGCACCGGGCTGCGTTACAGTTTATCACAACCTCTCAGATGTACAT